>JACEIK010004473.1:45140-79528 GCA_018107945.1 Datura stramonium
TAGCTAGTCAACAACTTACCGGTTCTTGCTCTGTTGCGTGGCAAATGCCAATTAGTGTGTTGTGTGAGTGTAACGAACCGTCCGATCGTTATAGCATTTTGATAATATTGAAGTAAGAATTTAAAATTTATACAAGCCTAAATTTATTTTTTGGTTATAATGGAAGTACTTGTTGTATTTTATTTAAAGATATATCTTATCTCATGTCCGAATCATGTTGGTATATGTATCACATATCACATCTGTATATCTGTACACACATGCCAGAGGATCTTATTTCTGCCCTTATAGTCATGACGTGCAGGCGACTCTAGAAATCCATGTATTGTACCGACATGGTACCTGCTCCCACTCATCTGCTCGTCCAAATGCTCATTTCGGACACGATTCACTCATATCACAACTACTTGCCCGGATGCTCACCTGGGGCACAAGCCACTCATATCCAAGTATCTATACACATACTTAATCACATTCAACCGCTCGTCTAGATGCTTACCTCGGACATGAGTTTCTCATGTCCTGAACTGCAAGTAGTGATTGATTGAGAGCACGATAAAATGTGATAATCAATGTGTATTGGTGATCCATCCTATGTTGTGATTGATTGAGAGAATGATGAAATATGTTGATGATCGATGGGTAATGCATCCTTACCCAGAGATGAGAGGCTCGTATCCGAGGTGAACATCCAGACGAACTTAAGTGTGATTGAGTATGTATATAGATACTTGGATATGAGTGGCTCGTGCCCAAGGTGAGCATCCGAGTGAGCAGTTTTGATATGAGAGGCTCGTGTCCAAGGTGAGCATCCAGACGAGCATTAAGTGTGATTGAGTTGTGTATAAATAATTGGATATGAGTGGCTCGTGCCAAAGGTGAGCAGTTGTGATATGTGTGGCTCGTGTCCGAAGTGAGCATCCGAACAAACAGATGAGTAGGAGAGGGTACCACATCGATACAGTACATGAATTTCTAGAGTCCCCTACAGGTTATGTCTAGAAGGGTAGAAATAAGACTATCTGGCATATGTGTACAGATATACAGATGTGTGACATACATACATATATACAGTCGTACGAATGTGATACGTGATATACCGATATAATTCGGACATGATATGAGAAATACAGACATGAGATAAGATATATCAATATGATACAGTTATGATACCAGATGATATGAATATAGTGCAGATGTGTACAGAGTGAGATCAAGGAGGTGTAGATATATGCATGTATCTGTATCCCTGGTGTGGACATGACTCCACTGGTATGACTCATTGTTTTATAGTTGATAAATCAATTGTGTTGCTTGATGGTTGTTGCTAAATGTATGTTGATGTGGTTATATAAGTTCCATGGTTGATTGCTTGATTTAACTGATTCTAAATTAGTCAAGCTAAGTTGATTTTGTTATTAGTTTCCGTGATGAGTATTCGCGTCGATAACGTTTCATGCTGGGGTGGTCCGAGTGTGGGAGTGGTTCCATTAATAGATGTAGAGTTGAGATTTGTAAAAGATAATATGGATTATTGATGATTAAATTTAGCTAAATAAAAGATAACTAGCGTCGGTATAATATTGTGGAGTAATTGAATGAATCGGGAGTAATTAGAACAGACTTAGTTAATGAAAATTGAAATAGGTAATAAGTAACGGGATCTTATTAAAAAGGTTGTTGAAACAGAAAAGTACCAGTGATAACGTGCTACTGCTTAAATAGGTTACCCTGCAGCAAGCGAGTTTTTCGTTGCTACGGGATTACGACAGCGGTCAAATCACCACTGCAGCGAGATATGGTACTAGTGTAGGAATTGGGGAGTTGATGAATTGATCATTAAATTATTAGTATGTGTATAGAAATAAGAGGGAGTTGATGAATTAATTCTTGAAGTCATGGTGTATCCATATATGTATAAAGGTATGATTGTGTACTTAGTGGATGAACTAATCGAGAATTGGACATAGCCTATGGTTATGTTGTTGTGGATAGTAAAGATTAGTCAATTTTTTGATAATTATATATTGTTGCCTGAATTAATCTTAGTCGGCCGATGTCGGTGCCCACCAGTACGCGTGGTGTACTGATACTAACTTACTACACCTTTTTGGTATAGGTTGTGGCAGGTGACTTGCAGTTCATGGTTGACGGGGCGATACTCAACATCAGCTTTCGTATTCTCTTCGCAGGCGAAGCTGTCATATTATTCTGTCAGTATTTTAAATAGAGCTCTTGTATCTGTCTAGACTAGATCTTGGGAGAGTCATGGATTTTGGAGGGATTTTATTGGCAATTTGAAAACATTGTTGATTTGTGTAGCTTAATAAAAATCTTAAATATTTTTATATGTTGTTCAAAATGAAGTTCTCCTATCGAGTTAGAGTTGATGTAGGTGCCCGAACGATCCGCCCATTTGGGTTATAACAATGAGCTAGGGGTGTACCAAAAAAATAGATAAACTATGCTAAATTGATAATTGAAATTAAATCGAGAAAAAAATTTGATTAGTGCTTTGATTTGACTTAGTTCGATTGTAAAAATAAAAAAATTCAATCACAATTGATTTGATTTGACTTTAATTAAGAAAAAAGTTAAATCAAATTAAATCACCCAACGTTATATATATAAAGTTTTAGAAATATTGTCCAAATTTCAATCCCTTTATAAATGAATAATGCCGTTATTTATAGACATCAACTAGAGACTAGAGTACCTCAAGCAATCAAATGGCTCTATTTGGGCTCTATAGNGGCTCTATTTGGGCTCTATAGTACGTCGTCCAATAAAATATTTCATCCGTACAATATTATTGCATATGTCATCTGCAAGTCTATCCTGAACTTATACAAACTCGTTGATGTGTATTTGTCTTTTTCTTTCTATGACTTCAGGCTACGAATCTTGCTCAAGGCTACAATTCTGACTTCGGACAATAAATTCCAATCTCCTTTAATGATAAGTTCAATACATCACCATAATTGCCAGGTGTATCTGCTTTCGAGTATCATGTGGTTCAGGACACTATCGCCAGAAACTCCTTTCTTGTCTTCAGATGTCCCATTCAACTTCTTCTTTTCAATATCACGTTGACTTTTCATGGCACTATTCCGTATGTCCATGTGGTCGAGGTAACCTCCCGCATACAATTTTATACATGCATTAAAATATTTATTTAAATATTATTTAAAAAGTGGATTTAGAATTTTGAATGATTCAATAAATTTTATCGATCATAGATGTTAGTAACTCAAATAAAGCCAATATCAAAATCATATCAACACTAATATTAATAAAAGAAAAAAAATTCAATTCAACCCTAGGAATGACAATAGCGTCAGATATTTATTATTTAGTTTTGCATTGGTTTAGACAACTAAAGTACTTAATTTAATTTTATTTGTTTCCTTAATATTTAATCATGCAATTAATATTTATTAGCCTTACTTATTTTAGCATGATTTAATACTTTTAGATTATGATCATTTTAATTATGACTTATTATTTTGCAATATTTGTTTTATACTATATCATTATCTTTTTTGTTAATATATTTTAGTGTCATCACTCATCTCATATTTTGTGTTATTTTCATAAGAAACACCTTTCGTAGTTGTATCTTGTTAGGACTAAAGAAATATTTGAAGCACAAGCTAATTATATATTTGTATGAAGACTGTTGAAAAAAAATAAAAAAATCCAATTTTATTGATTTGATTTATAACTTTTAAAATCCATACACAATTAATTTACTTTGATAGTTAAAAAAAATTCAAACTAACCTAATCTATACAGTCAAACCTCTTTATGGTGGCAACGTTTGTCTGAAAATTTTATGGCTGCTATATTGAGGACTGAGGTGTTGTTACATATGTATAGAGACATTTGATGTTTAGATCTCATTTAGCTGTTATAAATAAAAGTATTCAAATATCTAGTTTAATGATTTTGTGTACCAAAAAGAAAGAATGTATTTGTTAACCAATTTAACCAAAAAATAGAAAGAGTATGAATGTGAAAAATACAAACGTCATTAGCCTTTCATCATGAAGTTACAACCATATAACTGGTGGGCACTATTTTAGTATAATTTTTTCCTTTTAAATATTCGTACATGAAATTAACCATGTGCATGACATTAATAACGATTACCATAAATATTTTAAAAATTATTTTTATACATAATATATTTCTTATGAAATATTATTGCACAATATTTGAATATGATTGTTATAGAGGGGTAATTTTATAAAGAGTGTAATACTATACTGAATGTCTTTGCTGCTATAAATAGAACGTTGTTATAGAAAAATAAATATAACTTAAAAAATTAATTCTAAAAAAAATTAAATTATTATAACGAGATTTGACCGTATATACACCTGTTACGAGCAACTTGCCACACAAATTAGTTATGAAAAGTGCTACAAGTTTTTCATGGTACATACTGTTTGAAAAAGGAGAGTACACAAAATTTTGACGCGTGAATAAATTCACCGTCCTGAAGAAAATATTCTCTGTATCTTCTTTAGTTAAAAAAACATAGACCAATTTCTTTAGGCATCCTTAAAGTCAAAAACTTTAATAAAGAAATATTTAGTTACTTTTAAGAATAACAAATATATAGAACAATTAAAGACGATTAATCGAAAGAGGTGCCTTTTCCTAAAGTTTTTAGTTTACTTTTATTATATAAAAGATTCATGGTGGGATGACCAAGAATATAATTATAATTTTATATTTAATTCATAAATATTTTAATAATATGGGTTAAAACTTAAAAGTTGATATTCTTTCATAATTTTTTTTTTATAAAAATATTAGAATGTTCCATTTCTCTTGATTTTTTCTTCTCTTTGTTGTATTGCCAAAGTTTTTAGTTTACTTTTATTATATAAAAGATTCATGGTGGATGACCAAGAATATAATTATAATTTTATATTTAATTCATAAATATTTTAATAATATGGGTTAAAACTTAAAAGTTGATATTCTTTCATAATTTTTTTTTTATAAAAATATTAGAATGTTCCATTTCTCTTGATTTTTCTTCTTGTTGTATTGTATGATATATTTGATTTTTATCTTATTTTATCACCAATTATCTTTAAAACATGCATATTATAATTCATAATTATATTTTATACCCATTCTTTTTAAATCATGTAGCTATTATAATCAAGAACTTTTTCATATATAGAATTTATTCAACCTCATAAAATTTAAAATATCCAACTATTATCAATTTTTTATTTTTTTTATTTTTTTTATTTTTTTTATTTTTTTTATTTTTTTTATTTTTTTTATTTTTTTTATTTTTTTTATTTTTTTTATTTTTTTTATTACTATTAATATTATTAATGAAAATTAATATTAACTTAATTCAATTTAATATTAAAAATATTTTTTCACTTTTGAATATAATTATATAACATGGACTTTTGTGTCATGCAAAAAAATTAAACTTTAATGGTCAAAAAGCATACATACATACATACATACATACATATACAGCATACATATATATATATATATATATATATATATATATATAAACAAATTAAAATATAATAAAAATAAATAAAACTCAAACATATATGTAAAAATAAAATGTTGCCTATTCATCAACTAATGTTATAGTTATTCGAGTTTCTTCCTTTGCTACCTTTTTATGTTTTTTTTTTACTAATCCAACTTCAATTACTAAAATTTTTATTATCCGAAGGAGAACTATATTGCCTTAAATTGTTAATTGGCAAAAATTTCTTTCACAAAATCCTTTTTAGATTCCATCGCAAGATTATCTAAAATAAATTATACACAAGAATTATAATTATAATAATTTATAATTTTATAAAAAAAATTATTTTATGAGATGAAGAGATTATTTGCTCCGAATATATGAAACTTCTAAATGTATGAGTAGTTGAAGAATCTCACATAAATAACACAAATTTTAAATCATGTAATATCAATATTAGACTCACTAAAGGAGATAACATATTATCAATATTAGATTCAACTCAAAGAGTTTGAATATAAACAACTTGAGTTGGCATAACAATTATCATTGTCTTTTTCAAATTCATCAATATAAAAAAAGTTCACAACATATAAAAAATAATAGATTAACACGAAAACTTACAAGGTTGGAGATTGAATCAAAGGTGTTGATGAAGAAGAGTTGATAAATTAAATAATGCAATTATAATTTTTTATATAAAATAGAAGGACTTATAAATTAAAAAAATATAAAAGTATAAGAATATTAGGACATTACTATCAAAGAGGAAAAAAAAAGACCTTTTCGTTACTATGAAGAAGAAAAAACTTCTAGGGAAATGGAAAAACACCATTGATCGCGCTGAGAAACTAAAAAAAGGTGGCCTAGTAGTTGAAGGAGTCTGGTTCAAGTACGAGATGGAGAGAATGAACACTTCTAGATTCAACTGTTTGTTAAAGTACATTATCGTCTAGTTCAAATAAGAGAGGGAGAGAATGAATATTTTTAGATTTAATTTTTTGTTAAAGAATATTATTGAATGCAATTACTTTTTTTGCTCTTGATTATCCCAACTTGACTTTTCTATATAATAGAAAATGGAAATTATCTTTCTTTTTGGCTTCTCATGAATAATAATGTTCAATTTGAATGTTCTCCCTTCTACTCCAAGATTATGATAATTCGTTTTTATCATTTTCAAAATATTACCATCCATTTTACAGCAGGGATATTAAGTAGTAAAATATTTATATTGTTTATTTTAATTTACATGATTTTTAAAAATAATGATTAATAACTTGACGTGATATTTTATGTATAAAATTGAAAATCTCTTTTTTAATATGAGAATTTTTATAAAAGTGAAGATCTATTTCACTAAAAGTACTTTTACTTTTATTGTACGTCCTTGAAAAATAATATAAATATTATTTAAAAAGTTAAATTATTTTTAAAATACTAGACAAGTAAAAATAAACTGAGGAAGCATATGAATAACTTGTACTCATTCAAAAGATTCATCCTAATTTGACTATTTTTAAGTTTATTAAGCGATTATTAATCTATTCTAACTATCTTTCTTTATTTCCGAATTTAGGACCAATTATATTTTGCAAAACTCACATAAACCAAGCTACTAAAAGGGATCTTGGTACTTTTTAAAATGGTAAAAAACAAATTATCCTAATCTTAGAGCAGAAGGGAGAAAATCAAATTGAACATTATGCATGGAAGAAGCCAAAAGAGAGGTAGTATTAATGGAATTGTAATAATAATGTAATACAATGTAGTCTAATAATTTTGATTTATTTGCCCGAAGGCTGACGAACTAACAAACATAAAATAAAGAAGGAATAGTTTGCCAAAGGCTGGCGAACTATTAAAAAATTATTATCGAAAAGTGATGAACAACCTTATATAATATACGTTTTTTTGGGATATTCTTTTGATGCAACGCTGCTAGAGAAATTATCAAAGATTATAATGTATTAAGAGTATTAATAGAGTTGTAATACGTGTTAGAGAAATTATCAACGCTTTTTGAGATAATTGAAGAAAGTATTAAAAGTAAAATAACTAATATGTTAGAGAAATTATCAAAGACTATAATTCGATGATAAGTATTATCTAATTTTAATTAAATAAATCTTTAAAATTAAATTATTTGAATTAAAAAAAATTAAATATTTCTTTTTAACGCAAATCCAATTATTCAAACTCCAAAACGAGTATCAAACAACCCTCAAAACCGAAAAAATTAGTGTATTGTAACTTTATTATCTTGATCAGTTTTTTTTTTTTTATTTTTATCTTGGTATTCAGCAGAGTGAAACTTATAATATGAACCAATCAACAAGCATATTTTGGTCTCGGAAGTAATCATTGACTTGTTATAGTAGCTATTTCTTCTGTTCCTTTTTAGTCGCTAGATATATTAAAATTAATTATTTTAAAATAATTATAAATTTTAAAAAATTTCATGTAATTTTTTGTCTTATTATTTTTTTTTAATTTTATCCTTAGTACTCGTGTCACTTTAAATATGAAAAAATTATAAAACATAATAATATTTTATTATATAATTTATATTACACATATAAAATTATATTAAAATTATAATATTTATTAATTTTTTTTTAGTGAATATAAAATTATATCCTAGCAATTAAAAAAGGAAAAAATATATGGCAATAGTTTTTATTTTCTCATCTCCAAAAACCAAAAGCTTAAGCTTGGGATTGCAACACGTGCTGGCGTAGTGGGGAAATTGGGAGTTATTTTGTTCTCTAATCCACAAAAGATTAGAGATACAATTAAGCTTCAGAATAGATTCTGCAATACTTAATTGACTAATTAATATTAATATATCAGTAATCATCAGACATTAATTTAGCAGATCGAATAAAAATGACCTTTCCAATGTTCTCCTTCTCTTTTGATCCCAAGAGATTTTATCTTTTAATTATATACATATATAATCTAAGCATGCATGTCAAATGGAATCACCAAGAGCAAACAATTAGACATGTGGAGTTTGACTTCACTTTAGTACCTTTAATTCTCAAAAACAAAAGAAAATAAACTAAAGAATCATTAAGAGTATTTGACCTTATATTTTAGTGCCTCAACTTTTGCCATCAAATCAAGTGTATATATGGCTTTTCTGTAATTTTGTAATAGAGATATTTTTTGTTCATTCCAAATTAAAAATGTTTTTCGATATTTGAAACTCTTTATTAAAGTTTTTTTTTTTTTTTATAATTCGAGAGACTTCTAGCAGGTTTGATTACATAATTCTGGTCTCTTTTGTGATTTCTAATATGATGTTCACCTTCTTTATAATATTTATAAACTAAATTATTTTAATCTAAAATAAATCCTTTCTAATATTTTACTTATTAAATTAAAATAAAAATTTGGAATTTAACCTCAATCCACCTCTTTGAACTCAACAGTTATAAATTCGATCTTCAGACGTCACTGTTTCTTTTATCAGCTTTATATGATTTTTCATACAAATCAGTACCTAGTTATCTCTTGTTCATGAATTTGGAAGAATATGCTACTTAAGAAAGAATTTTAAACTTTTGAAAAGATTACACCAAACAGATTTTCTTTCCCTGTAATTAATTAAAAACTGTAAATAGTAGGAAGGACAATCTGGTCAAATTAAAACTAATTATATTAATGATAAATCATTTGATTAAACAAAAACTAAACGTAATATGATGGTTATAAGAGTAACATGACATGGTTAGAACTTAGAACTCAATCCACTCTTCTTTTTTGCACTTAATCCATATACTTTCTCAGTTTAAAAAGAATATTTTAATTTCTCTTTTTTTTTGAAATGTTTTTAATTATAATATTTCACATTACAGGTTTAAAATAATAAAAAAATCAAAACCAAACAAATAAAAAAAACCTAAATTGGGTATTAATAGTTCCAAGAAATCCTCTTCCTAAAATAATAATGCAACTTTAAAATTAATATAAAATTTTTTATTTTTTTAATGAATTAAGAATTTTATAAATAAAAATTAATATATTTGGTCCTACATCATGGCAATCCCTGTAATAGATTTAATCCTCTGTTACGTAGTTATACGATTAATCAAAATGATTAAGTATGAATACGTTAAACTAACGGAATACCTAACTTGGTGATTGTGGACCAAAGAAATAAGTCGGTGGTGGGAAAATATATATAAACATTATTATTTAATTATGTTTAAGTACTGTATTTTTATCTCAATTTAATATAATTATTATACTAAATCATGCTAAATTAAGACGGATCACCCACTCGAGTAAGATTTTCTTTTTTTCCTGCGTGAGAAATGAAGACGCACACAGAGATTCCTCCCTCTCTCTTAGGTGCTTTCACTATAAATAGGGGAAAAAGATCACATATCACATAGTACTTTGCTCTTCTGAATTAGAAGTTTAAAACTGCATGGCGGCTAATTTACAGAAGCGTGGGACTCGTGAGCTTTTGGGAAGGACTTGAGAACCATATCAGATATTCAAGTGCTCTAAATATTTGAAAGTTATAAATTTCAAAATTTTAAATTTATGAATTATGAATTCTCATAGCTGATTCTTGCTTCTTCTTTTTTTCTTTTAACTAGAAGTGTTTTTGGTTATGTTGGAATAATTAAATGTGCAGGAGGGCGGTGCACATGTCAGTGTACGACAAGAATCCAGAGGTATCCGATGAAATAATGGAGACACAGTCAAACAAGTACTGACCTCATCCCCAAACTGGGGTATTTGGGCCAGCCACCTGATCGTTATTATCTGCGGTGAACATTTCACTGTAGACTTATGTTGGAACAGAAGGCCTTCTTTCAGATGATCTTGGGATCTAGAGAAGCCCATTTACCCTTACGTTTCACAAAATATATAGAGTTCAAATTAAAGCGCATATTATGTATCCTCAATTTAGATAACTGGAGTGGGGATAAATAAACTGTTACAACAGAAAATACTACTCAAGAAGGTGAATTAAAGAGGTGTTTGTTGTGTTCTATGAGTCTTTCATATATATATATATGTTCGTTAATTAATGGAAGTACAATATGGAGTATTGAATAAAATGGTCGGAAATCTTATTCAAAATAGTTGATTATAAAATTTATAAAGAATTCTTATAGCTTCAGGTCTATCAAAAATAGTGTTCGGTTTTGAGAATATTTTACCCGTATGCGTATTTTAAGAATTCAATAAATTTCTAATATATTTTTTATTTTTTAAAAATTTCATGTCTAAAATTTTTTGTCTTGTCTTTAAGAAATTATAATTTAAAATTACAAAAAAAAAAAAAAAAACAAAGGAAAAAAAAAATCTGAAATATACAATATAAGAGCCAATATTACAAAATATATATAATTTTTTTATCTTTTTTGATTTTTTTAATATTTTTAATTTTTCAATTATTAAAATCAATTTACATACAATATCTTTTCAAATAATTGTGGCAACTTACGTCACATGGAACAGAGCTCTTCTATTTTCTTGAATAAACTTGTTGCTCTTCTATTTAGAATGGAGTTTCTCACATTTCCACTATAGTTCCTAGTATGTCTAAGTTTTTTCTGGCTTTCTTTGGAGTAAAATATATGAAACTTAAAGTGGTGTGTATTTTTATAAATGCCAAATAAAAATTGTCATCATAATTCATAGCCAAATTACGAAATTTTAAGTCAGTTGAAATAGTTTAATCCAAATTGTAAATAAATTGATTAGCATAATTTGACTTTTTGGGACTTCTTTCTTAAAAACGTTGATAATTGCTAAAATTGAATTTTGAGAGGTCATATTGCATGATTATTTTTGGAGTTAGGAAGTGTCAATAATTAACTTGTGAGACAGACACATTTGGTAGAAAATATGTTCAACAACAAATGTTAGTATATTCTTAGAAAACATTTTTGGATCATATTTTAACGGATAAAAATGTCTCTAATATGTTTTAGTCGTGCAAGGCAAGTATAGAAAAGTACGAGAACTATAGATTGATGATAATACTGCATAATTAAAAGTTGATAATAATGTACTGATTAAAGTAAGTTATGAAATATGAAATGATAATATTATTAAAAAGAAAAATGATTTCTATCTTTTTTTATAAAGAAGAGATGCTATTGACTTAAAAAAATTACAGAGGAAATAATTTTCACAATAAAAGTAATCGCATACAAAGTATATTTTTTTGAAAATATTTCTCTACGGTGCCAAATACATACACCATGAGAAGTTCGGAGCATTTTTAATCGCTTATTATTGATAAATTTTGATTTTCGTTTTTTGAGATATTTAAGTAGACACGTTTAAACTTTAATTATTAGATTGCCTTTTAAAAAAAATAAAAATATTTTTAATTTTTTTAATTTTTTTATCTTTTTTGATTTTTTTAATATTTTTAATTTTTGAAAATTTTAATTTATAGTGTTTTTTTTTATTTTTTTAGTTTTAAAACTAGTCCTAATATAATATATTTCCTACCTATGATTTAAACATATATTTTTAATTAATTTAAAATTAATTTTAATTAAATTACATGTTTTTTTTGTTTTTTTAATTATTTGATATTTATTAGAGGTAAGTAGATAAAAATATATTATTATCACTAATAATTTTCTTATTTAAGCATTTGAAGTGATCATCTAATAAGACTCCTAAACAAAATCTAGTCCAATAAGGTAATATTTTAATATTTTTCATTTTAAAACTGCATAAAACAGGGATATGGTTTTAATATTTTACCATTTATAATCATATAATTATGAATTTCCTATATAGTTATTTTGTTCTCCGTGAAAGAAAAAGTAATAATTTGGTCACGCTCCGAAAAAGAAATATGATCAGCCATCCGATGCTATTAATATTAGTATTGTCAAAGACGTGTGCGAGACACAAAATATATGAAGTGCTTCATATTACTTAATATGTGCTTTATTATCATCATTAAAGCTCTAAAACATATTTTTATGTGGCAATACAATAGTTAATCACTCAATTTAAATATACTTTATATATAACTCATTGTTGAAAGCTGAAACTGGAAAAGTTAAGTTAGTCTCGAATTTTTTTCCTGTTTTATTCGTGTACCTCGTAGTCATTGACAAAAGTGCAAACAGGACCGAAAACAATGCTTGTAGCCTTTTCTAATCAAAAGTAGTACCGTATTACTTTTCATAGGATTTTTTGAGTTTCAAATTTAACTTATTAGGTGTGTGAATTTCAAATTATCACCGAATATTTATGGAAACACACTTTAACTATCAATTATCTCAATTTTCCAATTGAATGTTCTGTAATATAAACTCAAAAATCTAAATACTTGACCGTGCTTTCGACCCTTCAATCCTTCATTTATGTAATATTGTTGTTGAAATTCTTGTACTTCTGTTTGGATTAGAAGTGTCAATGGAGGTGAGAAACTCCAATTCTCTTCTGTAGCTCTCTTGCCATTTGTCCAAGTTCTTTGGCTCTTTTTCTCCTATCATTTCCTTCTTCTCTTGTCCATCACTTTTCTTTATGGCTTTAGTCACTTCTTCTTTGCTCACTTGACATCATATTCTCTTCATCACCCAAATGCACAACTCTCCGATCCAACACTGCACCTTCGTTTTCAAGATATGTACTAAGAATCTCTCGTTTAAGAACTGCTCCGCAAATAAAGGCCAAGTGATCATTGGCACACCAGCACTAATTCCCTCAAGGGTCGAATTCCAACCACAATGAGTCAAGAACCCACCACTGCAGGTGGGTGCGATAGAATTAACACTTGTGGTGCCCAACCACGGATCAAAAGCCCTCTTTCTTTTGTTCTTTCTTCAAATCCATTTTCTGGATATCCACTTCTATTGGTGCTTGTCTTTCCCCTGATTTTACGACTAAAATGAATCCGGATAACCTGATGCGTTTCCAATACCTAAAGCCAGCTCCACAAATTGCAAAACCGTGGTTTGAATTAAGGCTTCAAGACAGACACACAACAGACTCAGGCTGCCAAGAATCAAGCCATTTATTCAAACAGTCTTCTTTTTCAAATGATGATTTATTCCCTCTCTGAGCTTTATCAAAATTGTCATTGTTACAGAGAGACAAAGGTCCAATACACCAAACTCTACCATCTTTAAGTTTTCGGAACTGATCAACATACCTTTTTTCCAACTCCGCGAAAGTATTGATTAAAACCCCATTGGCTCTGGTCTCAGCTGCTCGTATTTTGTCTCGAGCATCTTGCACGCAAAGCGTTGATGGATTGAATGCTCCAGGCAGCTGAACTTTGGTTACTTCAATTTTATCAGGCACTCAGGATGACAAAAGGCCCTGATTCGGGAATCTTGGCTTTGATCCTTCATGATGTACAAATTATGCATACATAATTGAGTGAATCATTCCATCAAAAATGATTCTCGGAATCTGAAACTTATCAGCTGTCTCAGCAGTCCAAGCAATATTCGTATCACAGATAATGCAACTTGGCTTAGGCTTCATCTCAGCAATTGGATTTTTCTGGTTTCTGGTCTTGCATCATATCACTGCAGTAAAGAAATTTCTTTGATAAGCCAGACCGGGCAGAACATCCACGCCGCTATCCTTCTGGCAATCCCGCTTCCTTGGCCGGAAACTGGAGTTCAAGTATCCGAATGAGGAGTCCAGAACCGATGGCACGATCAATTACTGCAGTGAATCGGATAGCGTTAAGGGGCGTCATGACTAAAGTCACTGTTACACCTCTCTGTGCTAACAATTTTGCCACGTCCACCATGGGTATGATGTGACTTGCTGCAATTAATGGTATCAAAACAAAATTTAGTCTGAAGCTATTTGCAAGAACTGAACCGAAAACTATTTAGTGTTAGTTGCAAATGTAGAAAGAAAGAAGATAGGTGCTTTTATATCGGTTATCCATCCGTTTCAAAATATTTAAAAATAAATATCACTTTCCTTTTTTATAATTTTTACGGCATGTCAAGATTAATAGATTCAATTCTTTTTTAAATTTTATGCTAAATAAATAAATTAAAACAGAAAATATATATATAATAATCTAGTATTATTACAATTTGATAGTTGTATTACGTACGTAAGGCGGGCTTACATCTGCACTAAGTTAAGGCTTCAACTTCACTATGAATCTTTGTCTTTTGTCTTGTAGCCTCACATGTGGCATTCAATTACGGCACTTTGAGCAACTATTCAAGTAACGTACAAACTCTGACCATATGCCTACTCGGCATTTCACGTGGATAAGTCAGGTCTCTGTTCTTATATGTACGTGATACCTACCTTATTTTATTTGTAGATTTTGTTCACAAGTTTGACAAAAATAACTATTAATATTACATCACATCATTTGGGGAATCGGAGTAGCTAGTCGGTGGATAATGTACCTTGTGTATGTGTGCAATAAATTTTTGTAGCTTAGCTAAAAGTTATTTGAAAAGGTAGAGAAATTTACTTTCCATAATTATTTAATATTTTAAATTATTAAATATAATTATATTTTTTATTTAAAAAGTTTGAAAAATTCAAAACCAAATCCAAATTAATTTAATCAATTTTTTTAAAAAAATTATTTTTTCTCCTCCTCCTCCTTTTCTTTTTTCTACCTTCTTTTATTTCTTACTTTTATAATTCCAATTTACTAAAAAAATTTTAAATTAAAATACAAAAATAAACACATAATTAAAAATATTTTTAAAAAATAAACTATTTTCCTTCTCATTCTTCTTCGCTATTTCTCCCTTCTTTATTTCTTTTCTTCTTTCTTATTTCTTCAATTTATTAATTTTTTGTTTGTAAATTAAAATCTTGAATTTCACAATTCAATTAATTCATGTAATGGAGTAAAAATATTCAATTCAATATTCAAATTTAAAAAAATTAAAATAATTTCGGATTGGGTGTCATTTCAAAATTTTGAGAACATCTTAAAGAGTTTATACTTCAATTTTAGGATTATTTGGTGTAGATTTGATATGATTTTTAATAAAATTTCATATCCAATCTCGACTCCACTCATTCATTTAAGCTCTCAAGCCTTCAAAGTTGAAACTTGAATTTGAAAATTAAAATAATCTTGAAATGGGTATGGTTTCAAAATTAGAGAACACTCTTGGGGAGCTTATATCTCAAATTTAGGATGGTTTAACATGGTTTTAATAAAATTATATTAAATTAATAAATTTAATCTTAACAGTTAAAATTAAGGAAAAAGATAAAAAATGTCCTTTTTTAAATAAATAGTTTTTTAATATATTAAATTTTTAAAAATATAATATGAATTTTTATACAAATATTATATTATTAGATACACATTTCATACCGATTTGAGCTAATTTTTTAAGTTTTGGCGAGATATATACATTTATACTAATTTTATACAGTTTTCATGCACAGAATTTTGAGCGAGATATACTCCATTTATATCGTTTTTATACACAAAATCTTGAGCGAATTTTACTAAAGAAAAAACTACTGGTATGTTTTGTAAACTGAAAAATTATGATATATTTTATAATATTGAGTGCTATTTAGGTTGTGTATATATATATGAAAAGTTGCCCTTGAAAGTATTGTCATACTAATTACCTGCATTATTTTCACAAGTAAAGTTAATTTTTTTCAAATTTAAGAAAGCATCTTCAAAAAAGAGTTCATATAAATATATTTACCATTTAAATACATGATTTGATAAGGAAAGCAAAGTTTAATTTTAAAGAAGTATTTCAGAAAAGAATTTTAAAGGTGCTGAAGCCAAACTTGCTGGGGAAAGTTAGCGGAACTTTATTTCTATCCTTGAGTGTTTTTTTTTTATTTCCTTTTGCCAATTGCTTGATGGAATAGTTGATAGCTTATCAAACTGTCTGTTGCCTATGTACAAAAGTGAATACTTTTTTTGGTAATAAATAAGTTTAATTGTCAAAAAGTATACCTTGTGTATGGTGCAGGTAGACTAATTTAAATTTTAAATTCACATTTTAAAAATTTATCCATAATATTATTTGAATGAACTCATAATATAAGTAGATGTATAAAATTTAAACTTCCAGTAATAAATTATTTGATTGATTTTTCAAATTATCTTTAAGACTTGCCAATTTAATATATACTTGTTGAATATTTTAATATTTATGCACAATTGTTGATAATAATAGTGTTTTAGTAATATTTTTATTTCTCACGTTTATTACGGTGAATGTATTGGGCTATTTTTCCCATAAGCATTATGACATTATATATCAAGGCGCTTTGTGTGTCTTAATTTATTAAATTAAAATATTAAAATGCATAATATGTTAATGGATATAAAGCGGAAAAAGTGATGTCATTATTCTTTGTAATACGTGTAACCACTATAACATGTTCGCCATGTTATATTCTCTATTAATTACCTCTTACTAAACCTCAAATGATTATCCTAATTTTCTTAATATTTATTTGTGGAAGAAATCTTACGCTTATATATATAATGTTCTTTTTTATCTTGTATTGTGTAGAAGTAAAATAGATGAGAAGTATGTTGGAGGGATAATTCAAGAGTAACTGCAAAATATCTGTGTTTCATTCTAAATACTTATTTACTCAATTTTGTTTATTTTATTTGGTTCTCAGAATTTTGCCAGATATTTATCAACAATTTTCCATTTTGTTTCTTTGTGATGAGTTTCCTGCCCCACCATTTTATTTAATGGTAAATATATCTGAGAAAATAGAATCTCTTGCCGTTTCATAAAATTTTCTTTCAAAATAAAAAAAATAATCTTTCCTGTTAATAAAACCTCAGGTAAAAAAACATAATTCAAAGAAAATTTAGGCATCGTAATTGCAATTCCTTTTTGTTGTTCTAATAACATCCTCAAGTCTTTGAAATAACAAAGCACAAAAGCTCTCACAGCAGATTTGGATATTTTCGATTGGAAATATATTTAACAGAAGAGTTTTTACAAGCAGAGGTAGAGTGAGAAATTTAAATAAAAAAATTTAAAATTTCTTATATCAATCAAATTTAATAATTTTATATAATGCGCGGGGCTAGCACGCACGTAAGCGGGTTTCTGCATTGCGGGGCTAAACGGATTGTTGGTTTCCACAAATCAGCTCCTTAATATATTAGCTAGTTTTTAAATTTCAATTTTAATACTAAGTTACTTTTATTTCAGTACTACTATGTAATAGTTCCTTCAATAAAAATACCCCAGTTAGCAAAAAAAAAAATAGAAAAAAACTTATACTCCTTGTGAAAATTGAAAAGTTTTAACTTTGTTTTATGTTTGAAAATTGGGTAGTACTCTGCAAATTAATCAAGTAACTATTAAACCCGAGTCAAATGTAGTAGTTATTAATGTTCAAATGGGTCAAGTTATAAGTCCTTTAAGTTTTTGTTTTTTATGAGAAACTATAAAATTAATAATAGATTATATCACTAAAACAAATTCGTTGAATAGCTAAAAATAAAATTATTTGTATTGATTCACAATAAAAAAAATCATAGTATATATCTTGTGACTATAAATCTATTAATTATTGAACGTATGTAACAAAGTGGAAAAAAAGAAGAATAAGAAGCGAAAACCTATGAGAGGCGGGCTGGGTGAACGTTGGCATAGGTGCAGCCATGCAGGACGAGTAAATGTGGGTGAAATGCTACACAATACAATCATTTCAAAATGAGTATATTTTAGTCTTTTATTTTATTTTAAAATAAATGGTGTTTCAATGCTATTAAAAGGCATTAATAATTTTAATTAATTAATTAAAAGGTTGAATTTTATATTATTATCTTTTTCTAACTTGACATTTTAAATAACTATATCTTTTCAAGGTATTTATTAAGAGTAAGTTAGTAAAAATACATTTTTCGCTTTAAAAGCCAATATATTTTTAAGAGGGCAATATTTCAAACTAAAACAATATTTATTTTAAAATGTAAAAAATAATATTTTGTGGACTAAAACAGAACCCACCCCATTGCCATCCTTGCTGCTCTCGTTTAGACATCTTTTCAGCTGATTAACTATATCTTGCAATTAATTTATTACCTCCTCATTTTCTTGTCCATCAATTTCTTGGAGAATGGCAATGAAAAGTTTGTTTTTGATAATATAAAGTGAAATATCAAAACACTAATAACTACTGAATTAAGAGCATCCAGTCTCTCTGCCCACTTATGGGAAGAATGCAATAGAAACTAGATCTTAAAAAGATAAAACTTTAAAAGAATACGATTAATTACAATTTTATATATCAAGTGTGGACATTATCTAACTCTGATGAAAGAGAAGCAGCACCTTCCGACAACACCCTTGAAAAAAGACGAGAACGTAGTCTCCTACTGCTTAAGGTATCAGCTGTTTGCGACACATGAGAGTTGCTTGCAAAACTCAAATTAACTCCCCCACTGTCCTGTTGCTGTGGGTGGTTTCCCAATCCAATACTAGTCCTAATTCTCCTTAGTGCTTCTGCAACCGGGATGTGAGACAAACCCTGAGCTACACGCTGCTGTCTAACACTCTCTATTCGACGTGCCTTTGGCCGTGGTGGTATTTTCAGACCAGACTCCAAATTCTGTTATGCTTTCACCGATCTCCATTACCATAAATGGGAGTAACATTTGCATCTGCAACCTCTCCCTTGCAGACAGGACATTCCTTTGTAGTTGAATCAACATAAGGTAACTGATAAAAGCATGGCCAGCAAAATAGGTGGCCGCAACAGGTCAAGATAGGTTCTTTCGCCACATCCAAGCATATTCTACAGTCGAAAAAACTTCCATCGCCATCATCTTACCTTATTAACCACTAATTCCATCTCTAATGCCTTTGCTACCAAATGGGAACTATCCCTCTTGCATTCTTTGCCCCTCTCGACAGATCTTTCCACCATATCCCACCTTGCTCACCCTGTTCTGATCTTGCATCTCACTGTCCACATTGACTGCCGGGTCAACCAAAATATTACCAGTAACAAAAGTACTCCGCACCTGACGCCACCTATGGCGCTGCAAAGCTCTAGCAGTGACAGCCTCAAGCTGCTCAATTCTCTCCCTCTATCCTACTGTGAGCAGTTTCTAAATCACTCCACAAAGATCCTAATCCTAAAGCTGAACCAGAAGATTGGTCCAAAGGTTCTTGGTTCAAATCCAGATCCATCACCATATCATCCATCAAATTATCAGACATTTAGTTAAGCCCTACTGGTACCACTTACTATCCAAGATACCCTTTTTTCAGAACAATAAAACAAGCTCTTTTCTATGAAAAGTGAAATATTATCAAAACACTAATAATTACTATAAATTAAGAGCATCTAGTCTCTCTGCCCACTTATAGGAAGAATGCAATAGAAACTAGACCTCCAAAAAGATAAAAACTTGAAAAATATGATCAATTACAAATTTTATATATCAAGTTTGACATTTACTTGCTTTCCTTGCACCGCTAATCATGCTTATTCTTTCCTCAATTCTCTTTGTATTTGTGCCACTATACCCTCGTTATTTACAATTGTTTATCTCAACATTTTCCAATTCTAAATTCCCTTCAAGTATAGTAAAATTGATGCTCCACATATTACAGCCACTAACCCTTCTTAAATTGCCTTCAATGTCTGCCTTTGATCCATTGTAAGTTTTGCTTAAACTTTCTTATGGGACAGTAACCTCAACCCATTGCACTATTACATTCCTCACCTCAGTGATCCATTTACATTCAGCAAACAGATATTTAGCAGTCTCCACCACACTCATCAGATAGCCATTCTGGAGCATTCATATCTATCAAAAATGTTATGATGACTAAACTATTAACAGAACACATATTAGAGCATAGATTTCTAACAAATTTAACCCTTTTATTCCTTATTAAATTTGGGACACGTGGCATCAAATTTTACTTGTTAGTTCAGTTAAACAATAACGACTTTTGTAATTATTAACAGAGGACATATAGCTATTTCAGGGACAAATTTGATCATTTAAGTTTTAGGTAATATACAATTGGTGGAGTTGATTATCAGGAATGGCGGTTTGCTCTGGTCTTGGTTTTTTCTTTTTTTCCAACTGAAGGACTTACAAAATGTTTCACTATTATCATGATCGACGGTTGCTTATAATTTTTAGAGTTTCAATTTATGCAATAACTTCTTATTCTCTTTTCTTCGAAAATCATGCAAAGTTTTCCATCAAATTAACTCATCTGCTTTTCAAGTTTTTGAATAGCCTGACATTGAGGATTGAGGAATATCCAGAAAGCCATTTTGGTAATCTTGATTCTATCTCTTTTTCTTCCCTTTTTTTTTTCTTTTTTTGAAGAAAGAATGAAAATTAATTAATCACAAATAACAGCCATTCTAGGGAATATATAATGGCGGGGGCCAACGTGGATAATGGGCCATTCAGCCAAAACTTTCGCGAAAGATTGCTAAACAAAATTCAGAGTATGGATTTGATGCTTCATTTTATATCGAACATGAAGGATTTTGGCGTCGACATGCAATCGGATTAATGAATTGTGCAGTAATGTTAAGCAAGGTTCGATCAAGGCGATTGAGATGGTCGTGTAAGGGATCCTCGGAAGGTCATTTTCGCTGCTAAAAATGGGTTCAGCTCTTTCCCTAGTTTCGGTTATCATTTTCTTTAAAGATGCCTTACCCTATATTGGTACATACTCCATTTGGGCCATCCTCACCGTTGTCGTCGTATTCGAGTTCAGCATAGGTATATTCTAATTTTCTTTCATATTTCAAATTATTTACTATTTTGGGATGAAATGGGCTTGAATACTGCGGAATGCTGAATATTGTAGCGGAATCTTACAGCCGTTTCCAATTAGTTTAGTGTTGAGGCATAGTTGGTTAAATCAAGAATAGGTATGTTAAATGTTTTTGTGTTCAAGTAATTTAATATTGGAGTCAAATGAGCCTTAAGAGAAACAAATGATATGATTCATGGCCCTAACTACCTGGCATTGAGATGTAGTTGATTGAGTTGATGATGGTATTGGTATATGATACGGCCGCCACATTCAAATTATTTAGTATTGGAATGAAACAAGTCCTGATAGAGCAGAGTGTTCATGGATTTATCTGCATAATCCCAAATACTGGTTTAGGATGGAGGAATAGTTAATTTATTGATCATGTTTACGCAGGGGTAGTAAACACTTATCATGAGACTGACGTGGCACTTGAACTATCCATTGTTCTTTTACATTAATCTATGTTTATATTTTTTATCTTGACTAGTAACATTTGTCTATTTTTAGTGGGTGAGTATTCCTGGCTGATATCCACAATCTAATTGATTTATACGAATGCTAGGTGCGACACTTAACAAAGGATTCAACAGGGCTTTGGGAACATTGTCTGCCGCAGGACTAGCTTTGGGCGTTGCTGAATTGTCTGTTATGGCTGGAAAATGCCAGGAGCTTGTGATTGTGATCAGCATTTTTATTGCAGGTCTGGTTTGAATTCTTAGTATTTTACATCAAGAATATCCTTGAAATTTTAATTTGACGTATTCATGATAAGGAGAAACTTCAGGCACATGGGGTACAATTTCATTTGAAATTTAGCAGTTGAACTGTTGAGCGCTCAAAAGTCATTCTATTCTCTTAAATTGCTACAGAGTAGAATGACGTTGAAAAAGGCTTTGTTTAGAAATTAGTTTTACAGGGCTTTTCCCCTGAAAGTGTAGAATAAGTACTTGGGCTAGATGGATTGTGGAAAGGTTGGTGATTAGGAGGAAAAAAGAGCAAGACCAGAAGTAAAAAGAGGGACTTCTTGCTGCTGCATGTAGAACGTTAAGATCAGACTAGAGAGGAATAGGAAGTAGAGAAGTCTGAGAATCAGACGTGAATTTTCTAGGATAACCTCTTTATCCTAAGACTAGATAACATACCAGAGAAGCACCAACTAGAATTACCATTTATTTCTTTTCTTATGCATAACCACTAAATGGACAATCCTTACCAAAAAAAGTGTCGGCTTGTATGAGTCCACCGCTAATTAAGAGACCAGGTCCTTCGACTGTCAATAACAGATAATCAACCAACAAACAACTAGGGCAGTAAATATATAAATGACACGTAATATTTACGTGAAACCTCTCCTTGCTCAGGGGAGTAAAACCACGACCTACCTCGTAGGATTTCTCAACAACTTCACTAGATCTGAGCAACAATATTACAGACTCAATAATCCTTGGATTAAACTCTAATCCAACCCTCCTTGCAATAACTCTTACTACAAGGCTTCAAGGCAATAACTCTATTGCAAAACAACTCTAACTAAATTAACTCTAGCTAGTACAACCACGGCTAACTCTAGCCCAACTACCAACTAACTCTAGAAGACACCACCACAACTCTAGCCCAACTACCAACCGACTCTAGCTGATACACCACGGCTAACTCTAGCCCTCCAACCAACTAACTCTAGCCGATACACCACGGTTAACCGTAGCTTCCAACCAACTAACTCTAAATGGATACTTCTTTCTAAAAACACAAGAAAGATTACAATGAAAACACCTACACAAGCTTCACAAAGTAAAGAGTAGGTTTACACTTAAGAATAGATTACAAAGAATCACCAACAACCTAGACTAAAAGATAACTTTAGTTGACTAAGAGCAGGTCCCTTGTTGTTGTTGAGCAACTTTGTTCTTGGTGAGCACCAGCTGCTTTTGCAAGGAGTATTTCACTTTCAAATTGTGCAAAAACTAGGGTTTTGCCCTTTGTCTTATGTTTTGTATATACCAAAGCAAGAGAGAGAAATATAGTCTTTAACCAATGGTCAAAAGGCTGAAACCATATCAGCTCTCGCCGTTTAAAGGGTCAGCAGCTTTCATACCGTGACAACAACTTTATAGCCGTGAAGGTTAACTCTTCCACTCATGCGCGTAACTCCGGTCTCTTACGGGGACCATAATGAGGGATTGGACCTCGCATGGGTTTGTCCATCATCAAAATCAAGAGTACAACAATTTCTCCTTTTTTGATGATGACAGACACAGCACCACATTCCTTCTCAAGGAATGATTCCCATCTCGTTTCCTCTTCTAAACACAAGTTGCAAGCCCCATTTTCCTCTTATGCACAACCCATAAAAGATCAACTCCATAAACTCCTCAAAGCTTCTCCCTTTCACCACCATCCATATTTCCACAATTTGTTCCTCTCCTATAATGTCTACAGAAACAATGTTGTTCTTCCTTTCATCTACACCTCTCACTCAATTCTTCATAACTTCCCCCTTTTGGCATCATAAAAAGGACAAACAAGAAACTACGCAGCATAAATCGCACGTGGTTAACTCATGGCCACCGGGGCAACTAACACGAATAAATAAAGGATAACAAAGAGTAAGAGAACAAGAGATATATGACAAATGAAGCTCATCATCCATTACCGATTTGAAGCATCACAAACATTACAAATAAAAACACATAAAAACAAGCTTAGGGACCGCTACAGAGGAAACCCAAGAAAAGTTAAGAGAATTACAAAAGGAGGAGATTTAGTGGGCAAAAAAAATATTTTCTAAGGGGGTATGAGGGCTCAAGATGGCTCACAAATGCTTTTGAGTTAGTGTCCCTACCTTTAACTTCAACTCTTCATTTACCTATTGAAGAACTCACGGACCCAGCCCTCAACATGTACAATAGATGTTTGCTGCAGAGCAACCTTTAGATGAGCAATTTCAGTATCTCTTAAGTTTAATACCTGCCAATTTCTCCATTTCAAGAATTGACTTATCTCTGCAGAGATGAGGTAAAAATGATAGATCGAAATCACACCACCTTCCTTTGGACACACACCCTTCCAAACCGCTTGAAGAGTCTTTTAACGCATCAGGTTTCCTCTTTCCCAATAAGTGATAAGAACTTTTTAGAAGCATACTTTTCTTCCATCGACCTGATCCCTTTAGTGGGAACCTCCAAAATCTACCCCAATATCATTTCATGATAAAACTCTTGCACCTCAGATGACCCTAATCCCGATATCTACTATCTTGGACTAAGTCCATCATTCCTCGCAGGTTAGCAACCTCGGTGTTAAAAACTCATCCTCTAAAACCTTTATGTTCAAAATGGATTGCCTTTTTCTCGAAAGTGAGACTTAACAGCTCCTCTCGTTTGGCGTAACTGAAGTGGTACTCAGTCCTCAATTCAGGAACCCTTTCAATTGCCTTGGTTCTTTTTGGATTGGATGATTTGGCAGCCACCAGGTTCCCGTCCGCAAGCGGTTTCCCTTAGCTTTATCTTAGTCCCCGCAAGGATGCTCTTCTTGGAAGGACTTTCTAGTCGACCTGGTCCCAATGTTCTGCACCCTCCATCGCTGTAAGATTGAGATAAAAGCTTTCTCAATGTATCGGCATAACTCTTATTGCAATATTATCATCAATATCTTTGTCGGTTTCTCCTCCTTCATGATAAAGAACATTCTCAGGCTGTACTTCCTCCTCAACTACGGCTCGCTTTTTCAACTTTCTTCCGAACATTCTCAGCCGTACCCTCCTCAACTACTACTGCTTTTCAACTTCTTCTTCAAGTAGTCTTTGTCGGTTATCTTTCAACACTTCCTTCATAACCTTCTTAGTACTTTCCTAGTACTAGGCGCTCCGATCGTGTCCCCGATTGCTGGTAAATTTTTAGCAGATTTTCCCGACTCTTTAGGGAAAGAGGCACTGCCGAGAATGATGAAAACAAGATGTCTATCCAGCATCAAGGATCTATGTGTAATGCACATACAACATATTTTCCATTGGAGGAGAAGACAGGAACAAGGGTTTCAAAAAAAGGGGTTTTTTGAAAATCCACAAATAGTGGAGATGAAGCAAGGTGAGGAGAATGTAGGGGGATTTCTTGGACAAAGGGTTCAAGAGATTTAGAAGAAGATGGAGGTAGAGAAATACCTAAGAGAGAGAAGATAGTAACGTGTCAAGTGAATGCGGAAGAAAGATAATGATTGAATTTCAAGTGACATGATAATGGTATAGAGAGGGGGGAACAGATCATCCTATGTGGCATTACCCAAACAATTTTTAAAAAAGACTTGCACAAGCACAAATATGATATCGACTGCGGAGGAGGACTCGGGTCCTTCCCTTCCGGTTCTCAACTCAAGGCTAAAAAATTTGTCCCATCTCCACTCTTGTTTTTCCTTTGCTCACTGCGTGTATATACTCGTAGAGGTATGAGATTGAGTTAGACCTAGTATAATAGATACATACATGGATACCCGTAGCCCGATCATAGCTAAGAAAAGGAGTTCTTGAGGATAGAGAAAAAGATATAGCAACTAATTCATCTTCATCAACCCCGCCCTTCCGCCGATTCTTTCAAACCGGTCCCCGCATAAGGCCTCTCGGGAAGATGTCAGCTATCTAGTCCTCAATTTTGCAGAACTGTATGCGAATGTTTGCTTTCTCAACACTATCTCTCAAAAGTGATGCCCGATGTCAATATGTTTGGTTCTCTTGTGGTGAATCCTTGTTCATCCAACTTGCTTCGAATACCTACCTTGTCCTTATGATGCTTTAGTCATTGGTGTCTAGGACCCAGGTGCCATACTTTATTTCTCTCAAACCGATGAAGTTCCTCCCGAATTGCATTGACCCAATCTCGCATACTTTTTGGGCCTCTTAATAGTTTTGGGATTGACTCGTGATATGAAAGGCCGAGAAGGCAAACATATTTCGGACTTGGACCTCGGGCCCGCATGCCCGACTCAAAGGGGGACGAAGAATGTCCAGAGGATGAGATTTGTGCTTCAATTTGTAACTCCTCATAGCTGATTGACTTTATTAGCAGCCCGATCCCTCGTCCTGGGTTGAACGGCATCCGCTGCTGGGATTCACATGGCTTGACTTTCATCACTTGAGAGACCTTGATTTCCACCGGTCTTGACAACTCAAGAGTTGATTCCTCATCACCATTTAACTTGACTGGATCCATCAAGAGCATCTCTTTGAATATCCAAAAGCACGAAGATAACTTAGGTTGGGCTTGTTGTTCAGCAAATTTATATGGAGTCCTCTCAAGTAGGGATCTGATTTTCCTTACTTTCACACACGCATGACAAATGTTATTTTCATCAAGCTTCAATTGATTCTTCTTAACTGGTCCCCGGAGAATTCTCTTGGTAGCCTTCAAGTGAGATTTCTTAGGACCAAACTCCAAATTTCCAGCCTTATACGCATATTAAACACAATACTAAGCCTGTTGGCTGTCAAGAAATGGTAAAATCCATGATACTTCAACAATTTATTTCATTCACAGAGGGACCAAATTCAACTTTGGATGTTTGTTTCACTTGAAACCCAAGGAAAAAGTTCAACTCGCTCATCTTGCTCATTTCAAACTTGTTTCCCATGAGTTTTGTAAATTCTTCACATAAAGAGTCAATCATGACACCAAAAATGATATCAAAATGCACCTGAACCATTTGCAAGTTCTTCTCCCTTTACCTTTGAGAGCATAATATTATCAATCTTCCCCCTTTTGAAGCCATTGCTATGAGAAATTTTGATAATCTTTCATGTCTGGATTCATTTTTTTAAGACTTCACCATTTCATATTGAACTCAAAAGAACTCTCATTCTCAGGAGAGAATCAAGAAAAGCATCTTCTCGTCGAATGTGCCACGGAGATTTCTTCAACAGGGACCCGATCATCCACCTATTATCACATAGCAAGCCGTTGGTACTTTCGCTATTTTTCCATACCAAGAATGTATCCATTCTTGCATTTCAAGGATACACTCCTCCTTGAAGGGCTCTAAGTGAGAGAAAGTTTTTCGTTCTATCGCTTATCTCGCTTCAAGCAACCATTATTCATACACCATTGTTGGTCACCCTTGCCTCCTCTCACCTCACCCTGCAAAACAGATCATTTATTAGATTTGGGAACCCATTTTAGCTTGAGTTCCCAATCGTGAGACAACGGAAAAATTAGATTTTTCTTTGTCCATGCTGGTAGCCTGGTCTTTTTGAAGACGAGACCAGGTACCTTCATTTTTCCTTCAGTCTCATACGTATTCAGATGTTTGTTCACAACAGAGAGTCTGGCTGGGCATGTACTCCTAAAGTGACCATTTTTACCACAGTAAGTGCACAACCAGTTGTTAGAGTCAGACACATGTTTGCTATAGGAGTTGTAAGGAGCATTAATCTTCTCATAACCGAGGCCTTCGCCATTGTTAGATCTGTTGTTCGTCAAGCTGGTTAAGACTTGAGATGAGGATGTCCATCGGAGAGACTTTTCCAGATCAGCTTGGATTCTAACCAGGTCCCTCTCCAGTTTCATGTTTTTCTCTAAAGAGGCTATAAGATCCAGTTGAGATTTTTTCAACTTTTCTTCTAGATGAACTTGGAGATCACTTACTTCACCTTTTCCTTTTTCGGCACAAAGAGATACAACCTCCAATTTCTCAAGCAATGCACTATTCTCATATGACAACAAATTGTACTTTTCTTCCAACTTGGTGAATTGAGTTGTCATGAAAGTTTTTTCAACTTCATATTCATCAAGATTTTTATTCAAAGATTTCTTCTCTTTAGTGAGATCAAAAAAATCATCTATTAACACATTAGCTAAAGAGCGTAACTCTTTCAAAGAATAATTCTTAAGATTCTTTTTAATGTCCAAGAAGGTTACCTCTTTATTATCTTCGTCATCAGATTTTGCCATCATTGCAAATATGGATTTGTAGTGTGAGGGTCCATCATCTAAAGCAATCAGAGAAGCATCTTCTTGAGTGTCTTCATCCTTATATACATTAGAGGATTCTCCCCAGGCAGCTAAAGCTTGCTTTACGACCATATCAGCTGCATCTCTTCTTTTGACCTTATCGGGGACCTGGTCCTTCCTTCTTCCCTTTTCAACATTGTTTTTTACATAGTCTTTATACTCGACATTGTGTTGTGGATAGTCTTTAATAAAGTGACCAGATTTACTGCACTTGTGGCACTAGTCATTTTCTCTTGAGAATCTGTTGGTATTTCCTATTATGGAAATCCTCCATTTCTTATGACAACCTTTTTGAAACCTTCTAGTGAGATATGCCATATCCTCATCTTCTTCATTGGAATCTACTTTGGCAGCTTTGAGAGCAAGACTTTTCTCCTTTTTGGGCTCTTTTCTACTTGGGTCTTGCTGCTTCTTGAGTTCATGAGTCTTCAAGTTTCCAATCAGTTTGTCCGTGGTGAGAGTTTGAAAATCTCGAGCTCCAGTAATAGCATAAACCTTGCTTTCCGATGACTTAGGTAAGATGCTAAGGATTTTTTGAATAAGCCTTGTGGTTGACTGACCTTCTTCGAGATTTGGTAGAGCAGCCATTTAAACAGGATCCTTCCTAAGTGTTAACCTTTCAAAAAGTACTCTCTTTGATACCAATTGTCGGCTTGTTTGAGTCTACCGCTAATTGAGAGACCAGGTCCTTCGACTGTCAATAACAGATAATCAACCAACAAACAGCTAGGACAGTAAATATAAATGACACAGAATATTTACGTGGAAACCTCCTTGCTCAGGGGAGTAAAACCACGACCTACCTCGTAGGATTTCTCAACATCTTCACTAGATCTGAGCAACAACAATTACAGACTCTAGTAATCCTTTGGATTAAACTCTTAATCCAGCCCTCCTTGCAATAACTCTATTACAAGGCTTCAAGGCAATAACTCTATTGCAAACAACTCTAACCAGCTAACTCTAGCTAGTACAACCACGACTAACTCTAGCCCAACTACCAACTAACTCTAGTTTATACACCACGGCTAACTCTAGCCCAACTACCAACTAACTCTAGTTGATACACCACGGCTAACTCTAGCCCTCCAACCAACTAACTCTAGCTGATACACCACGGCTAACTGTAGCCCTCCAACCAACTAACTCTAGTTGATACTTCTTTCTAAAAACACAAGAAAGATTACAATGAAAACACCTACACAAGCTTCACAAAGTAAAGAGTAGGTTTACACTTAAGAATAGATTACAAAGAATCACCAACAATCTAGACTAAAAGATAACTTTAGTTGACTAAGAGCAGGTCCCTTGTTGTTGTTGAGCAGCTTTGTTCTTGGTGAGCACCCGGCGGCTTTTGCAGAGAGTATTTCAATTTCAAATTGTGCAAAAACTAGGGTTTTGCCCTTTGTCTTCTGTTTTGTATATACCAAAGCAAGCAAGAGAGAGAAATATAGTCTTTAACCAATAGTCAAAAGGCTGAAACCATATCAGCTCTGCTGCTGTGCTGCAGTGGAAGCAGCTTTACAGCTGTGAAGGTTGACTCTTCTGACTCATGCGCGAACCTGCTCCCTTGCGGGGGACCATAATAAGGGAACGGGACCCTGCATGTGTTTGTCCATCATCAAAACCAAGAGCACAACAAAAAGCAAACAAAGCATAATATAAAATTGAAAGCAGATTTTTACCTAGTTACTACATGGAAAAAATCAAGTAAAGTGAATTGTCGCATATGTTTGAGACTACTGCATATCTGATATTATATTCTTTACCTGTCACTTCCTCTCCAAAGTAACACTCTGTTCTCCTTGTATCCTTGGGTGCAAATATGCATGGCTGGGCATTCAACTTGTGAGCAGCTCTGGCCTTATTACCTTTCTCTTTTGATTCAGGATTTTCTGCAACTTATTTGAAATTGTATCCTGCAATGAAGCAATATGAATATGGATTTCGGGTGTTCTTGTTGACATATTGCATTGTGCTGGTATCGGGAACTTCGCATTTTTTTCAAGCAGCTGTTTCACGATTGTTGCTGATTGGGCTTGGTGCTGGTGTCGGTTTGCTTATAAACGTTGGCCTCTTCCCTATTTGGGCTGGTGAAGATTTGCACAAATTGGTGGTAAAGAATTTTAAGGGTGTTGCTACTTCTTTGGAAGGTGAGGATTTCCTCTATTCTTATCTTCATTTGTCTTTGAAATCTCCAGGCTACTGCTGAACTGATACCTGCGATGCTTCTTGTTAGGTTGTGTCAATGGCTATTTGCAATGTCTTGAATATGATAGGATACCATCAAAAATTCTTCTTTACCAGGCGTCTGATGACCCTGTGTATAGCGGATACAGGACAGCTGTGGAGTCAACAAGCCAAGAGGATTCTCTGGTACACCTATATTTCCTTGATGCTTTATGGTATTTATTTCTTTATTTTCAAATTGAATGTCCTATTTGAAATATTATGAATGTTAAAGGTGATGGCTGAAAGTGCTGTGTAATTTTAAATGGTGTATCATACGGCGGCCACTGGTAACTTTTGGGCTTTCGAGGAATAGAAACACATAATAATTGTCCATAGGACTCATAGTGGCTGTTTAAAATTATTTTAGGATGGTATGTGTGTGTGTGGCGAGGGGGGTTAAGGTGGACATTCACTTGGGTTATCGGGATATTACACTTTCTTACATTACTAATTTTTAGTATTCCTGTTGCAGCTAGGTTTTGCCGTATGGGAACCCCCTCATGGTCGTTACAAGATGTTCAATTATCCTTGGGCTGAATATGTTAAAGTCAGTGGGGCACTAAGGCATTGCGCTTTCATGGTTATGGCTATGCATAGCTGTATTCTTTCAGAAATACAGGTAAAGCTTCAATTTTCAAACTCCTGCATAACTTACAACACTATGTGCATCGAACTCTCTTCCTATTTTATTGCAGATGCTTTTAAAATCAAGGACTTGTTGGAATTAGATGATTCTTTTTTACTATAGTCTTACTTTTCCCAAGAAAATGAAGTAAAGATCTCACAGCAGTAACTGGATATGATTTACCTAATTGGATAGAACTTACTACATGCATATTGATATGCATCCCTTTAGCTATGAAGCAGCCTAGCAATTATGAATAGAGAATTTTAGATATGTAGGTACTGAAAATCAAGAACAGTAATGTAGTTATAGGTTTGTGTCTAGATTCATTTTGCAGTGAGAATGGAACCTGAATTTGATTTTTCATTTTCAAAGTATCAAGAGTTCTCAGATTTTAATTTTATAGTCATAGATTGGCCATACGTCTTTGTGCTATAACTGCTGTCCTTTTTACTTCCAATGCAACCTACATTGTCCAGTTTCCACTTGATTTACCTGTATTTGGTGGAGAGAGTTAATTGGTATAAATCCTTTAAATACATAAAATAACTTATTAAAAGTTAAACCCTACCAATTTCCGAAATTGTCCCTCAAAACCTCGAATTTTGGCAATAATTGTGCCTTTTTCCAATGCTTATTTGATTCTTCTTTTTGGAAACAAGTTATCCTAAAGATGTTAGGATGTTATAATCTGCTAATGCCTTTCTATTTCTGTATAAAACATTTTTCATTCTTAGAGTGCATTTGGTATTGTGGTGGTTTCTAAAAGAAGCATTATAAACAAAAACTCCCAATGACAGCTTCATGTCCAAGTACTTTTGCTACTAAAAATGCTACTATCAATGTTTGTTCACCAAGCACCTTTTGGAAGTGCTTCAATCTAAAGGATCACTGTCCAATATCTGTTGATCTTTCATAAGGAAGCTCCAAGTTTTGCATTGTTATAGACAACCACAAATGATTCACTAGCCAAAGATATGAAAGCAAGTATACATTGAATTAGGTACATATATTTTCAACTGGATGAAACATATGTTTTTATCTATTCCAAATAAAGATTCTTCCGAATAAATAAATGTAAAAAATGCCAGCCTACTCATTGAGGACTCTTAGAAAATGATTAAAGACTTTAGGCTTCATGGTTCCATTATCAATTTATGTAATTTTTCTTCATTGTAGGCAGCATCTGATTTGAGGCAGATCTTTTGCAAGGAGATCCAGAGAGTTGGAATTGAAGGAGCTAAAGTGATACGACATCTTGGAGACAAAGTAGAAAAGATGGAGAAACTTAGCCCTGGGGACCTTCTCGAAGAAGTTCATGAGGCTGCCGAGGATCTCCAACTGTTGATTGACCAAAAATCTTATCTTTTGGTTCATGTGGAGAACTGGGAAAATGCAAAACAGTCTAAGCAGTTTGAAGATCCTGAACATCTTCAGGAACTGAAGGACAATGAACCTAAACCCATGGCAATAAACTCCCTTAGTGAAGCAACTCTCCATCTAAGGTCTGCTCATACATTGAAACACTTCGATACTCACAATCCAAATTCAAGTATGAATATTTCTGCTGCACAATTGTGTTCCTCTGGAAATGTGTTCAATCAGATGGTGTGGCCTTCGCGTCTTTCACTTCTTGGAGATGTGATTATAAATGAACGTGAAGTACGTACATTTGAAAGCGCATGTCCATTGTCCTTGGCGACTTTTACCTCCTTGTTAATCGAGTTTGTTGCGAGACTTCAAAATCTTGTAAATGCATTCCAAGAGCTTAGTGAGAAGGCAAAATTTAAGGAACACGTAGATGCAGCTGGTGCAGAGGAGGCGGTTAATTTCTAGAGCTGGTCGCTTAACTGCTCATGTTTAAAGGATTAAATCGATCTCATTTTAAGGAAAACCAGTGTCGCAAGTTCTATTTGTGCTAATGCTCATCCGAAAGATGCTATCAGGCAGCACCTCACTTAGGTAAGTATATACTCAGTTATGAACACTATTATTAGGAAGCTGAAGATACATTTTACTTAGGAGATGATAACAAGTACTCCAGTAAGATTTCTATGAGATGTCAAGGCAATGAAAATTTTTTGTTCTGCAGCAAGGCAAGGAATTCCATTAGCTTGAGATCACCAAAAACTGATTTGTTCAGTGGAAGCTAGTGAATTCATGTACATATGATTACAGTAGTAATGCAGCAATACATTGGACCTCTCTTTTCAGATTGCAAAGAGGAAGAGTTTTGATGAATTTTGAGGAACATTATCTGAAAAATGATACATGCATGAATTGCAGATAGCTATTTGTCTTGTAATGGTTTCACATTGAGTTGCTTATCAGATATTCACCTGAATGTTTTGAGACCCCAAGGTTTATTTAGGTGGGATAAGAATTATAATTTCGGGATAAAATTTGGGATTAACTTTTATCTTATATTTGGTGTGAGGTATTAGTTAACTTTGAGATTATTTTATCCTACCATTTATACTAAAATGATGAAATTATTATCCCATACGAAAGGTGGGATAAAATAGTCTCATGGAATGTCCATGCTTATCTTATCCCGCGTACTAAACGGCCAGAATTGAAACTTCTTGTAAAATGAGTCAACTTCTCATATGGTCACACAACTAAAAATATTTCATTCATAAAGTCACTTTTCTTTGGATTTATAATTCAAAAGTCACTCAACTGTTGATATTTCACCTCGAAAGTTACTTTTTCTTAAAAAAAATCTATAACTTATACGTCATTCAACTTGATATTTCACTCAGAAAGCTACCTAATCTCAATCATTTTAAGCGATTTTTTAATTTAATTTAACTGACATGAAAATTTTATCATAAACCAAACTTTTTAAGAAATAAAATACTATCTATTTTAATTTTCTTTGACCTGCCCCACTTGAGCTGATCCATTAAAATTATATGATCTCAGACTCTAAGAGAAGTTCACGAGAGGCAACAAAAGGGAAAAATAATAATAAAGATCATTTGCGTGTCTTTTATTTATTATTTTATATCAATTAAGCTATAATTCATGAAACTAATTATTTTGCTAGAGAATTGAAACATGACAACAGCTCGGATCACCCTCCCAACATAATATAATTGATGAACTTTCAGGATCACTACAATAATTAAGTTGAAAATTTTAATTAAAATAAATAAATGATAATAATAGGCCTTTTGGACTGGGCCTGTGACAACAGTTTGCCAAAATATTCAAGAAATGAGGAAATTGGCGTATCCTTCTAATCAAGAAATGAG
>JACEIK010004473.1:79594-94512 GCA_018107945.1 Datura stramonium
CACACAACCGATATAGATAGCCAAATAAAATCCAGACCATTGGGATTAAACGCCAATTAAGGGAACTGTCGTGGAGCAGCGAAGCTAGGAGGAAGAGGTGAATGGCAAGTGCTGCTGCTCCTCCATTCCCAACTAGCTTCTTGCTTCCTCCTCGCACCATTGCACACTTCACTTATTTCCTATCAGCACTGCAACTTCAACCAAAACGGAGCTATTTTAGCCGGCTCAAGATTTGTCCTTTATCGCATTGTTCAATCAAGTGTTCATCCTCCAGTCACGGATCTATCGCAGATGATAACTTTTTCCAACAAAACAAAGAAATAGATGTCAGTCTCTCTTCTCTCTCTCTCTCACACACACACACCCCATTCTCCTCTTGATTTTCTGAAATATGTATCTTTTTTTTCTTTTTGTGGGTAAGAGCCTAGAGAGCAAAGGGTTTTGGAAGAAATGGAAGGTAAAGCAGACCCGTTTCCTCTTTGAGTCTATTGTGGAGGGATTTGGTGAAACTTGCTTTGACATTTGGTTTATTGACTGTGTGTGTTTATCAGGAGAACTCAGCGGAAATGAGTGCGAAGCTAGCAAAGCTGGGGCTTGCGGCTGTTCTCGCTTATGGTATTTTCGATGCTGTTACATACACTAGTTTCTTTGTGCTTGCATTCTTGGGCTATGAGAAGACTACCGGGAACAATCCTGCTGCAAATCTCCAAGCTTTGTTGGGAGTAAGTAGTAATTCTTAGCTGCTAATTTTTTGTATACTTTATTTAAGGTCATTATTGGGTATGAAATATTCAATTGTTTCTTTCTGGCAAATGACCAATTGATAAAGGGGGAAAGGTTGGCTTAGCTTTGGTTTAAAGAAATAGAAACATGATCTGCTAACCTTTTTGGTGCAAAGGTAAAAGTACCTGATTTTGAAATGGAATTGGCAATTTGTGTTATTCACATTTAGGATACTGGATGGAATGCTTATAATAGCATTTTCATTTGTAGTAGATTATCCACTTCAGGATTTAGCATACCAAATTGTCTTTTCTATTTCTTTAGATCAAAGTTAAAGACCAACTTTTCCTTTTCACCAAATTTTCTGTTCCATTATCTTAGACCAAATTTAATGTCATTTTTTTCCCTCTTTACCAATAAGGGCATCCAGGCCAAACTCTGTAACAATATACTAATGAGAATCATTGAGCAGTTATTATGGATCTACCAAACTCGAAATTTCGTGGTGCCAATTTACACTTTACTTCCCAATTTGATATGTGCTATTTTAATTGCCCACTTGTGCATTTTCTTTTCTCCTTTGCTCAAAAGCACTATTCATAACGACAGATTATAATCGCGATGTGGACGGGAAATAATGTGACAAGGCCATTTAGAGTTGCAGGAGCAGCTGCTCTGGCACCTGCCATTGACAAAGGACTAAAGAGAATACAGAAATACTTAAACTTTCCAAGTCTTGTATATGCTTTTGCTTTAGTGGTGGCTATAGTTGCTGGGACATGTTTCACAATTATTGGTTTACTCATCCTTTCAAGATGGGGAAAGTGAACGATTATACCCATAATTTAGCTGGATATTCATTATCATCTGTCAATGCTTACTTGTATCATTGAGATAGTCCTGTGACTATATAGTTTTTCCATTTATATGGTCTTGTTTCCTCAGCATACTCTATTTCTTTTCTTTTCTTTTTTTCTCTCAGCATACCCCATTTAAATTGAAAGTAGTCTATTCATTCCACTTTTAGCTCTCTGTAATTTTCAGATACATTTTCTTATTTGTTTATATTTTGCAGTGCCTGCTAGTGGAAGTAGTTGGAAACATGTGTTTAGTTATTAAACAACTTTCTAATATTAAGAGTTACTTAAATGAAATGACAAGTTGATGCCATTAGATTTGTGTTTCTTTGCAAAAATAAATGCCCAGATTAAAGGTTAATTAAAAAAATACAATTTCCTACAATGCCTGTTCCTATTGTTTCATTTACATTACAGGTACTTTTGCTTCTTGCACCTTCTCCTTTGTGAATCTTCTGAAGTAACCTTATAAATAGGGTCTAACATGAAGTCCAAGATTTATAGGCTGTTGCCTAATTGGGTTGAAAATCAAACCTAATGTCTTGTAGTTCCTTCTGTAGTAGGTGTGCATTAGTAGAGGGTTAGAGGCTGCGTTAACGTGGATCACCATCCAGTATCCAAGACACATAAATATGTACACTCAATCTAAATAGTTTTCTAAACTTGTAAACAGGAATTTAAGTATTTATATCTAGTTGAAGCTTTAGAGGGAAGTTGTAGATCTCAGACAGCATAGGCATGCCACAAGCAGTGAACTAGATAAACCTTATAGGCTTATACCATATCTAACTTGTTACACAGGGATAAACAGAATTGCTGATATCCTAACCATGCTCGGTTTTGACCTGTGAACAAATCTTTTTCTAGGTTAAGGCATTATTGACCACAGCAGGAGGGCATCTGAAATCAATGTTGCTCGGACTCTCCAAAAATGTTGCCGCATCTATATCAGATTCTCCGAAAATGCACTACTTTTGAAGAGTCAGACACACACCCCTTGAGCAATATAGTCTGAAATCAAACTTCCCATCTGTCATAATAAAACATAGGGTGCTCATCACATAACAAGGGAAGTATCTTTTCTCACTTCACTGAAATTTGTGAAATTTCTAAAGTAGTGCAAGGCTTCGAACTGTAGAACCTTTTATATAAAGAGGAAGTCCTCGTACTTGAAGAACTTACATTTATATAGCCTAGAAATATATAGTAACTGAGTTAGTGACAGGTGAGCTGTATATATGAGCTGTCATTATTAAAAGTTAGTTAGAAGATATTCTAGAGTAGATAATAAGGAGAATTATATGTGATGATTAATTGACTGAATCATATTTTTACTTTCTGTACAATGCAATCAGAATCTGTCTACTGAATTGCATGTTCATCTTTTTCTGCTCAACTGAGCTTGATGGTTCATTCATGGATTCTCCAGCTTAGGCAGAAGGTTTTAACAGCATCCTCCTTCAAAATGTACTTACTTACCTTTGGCTCTTAATATACTGAATCTTTTCTTTGGGGGACATCCATTGACTTACTGACTACCCCTAAAAACTACCGGTGCATACTACAGTGCTAACTGGTGCCTTCCCTCCAACCGTTGCTTCAATCAATGTTAATCTTAGGCGCGCACCCTCAATTTCTACTGTCAAGAAAGAGGCAAAGTGTGCTTATTCAGCTTTTACCTGTTAGGGATGAGATTCCTAAGACTAAGACTAGTAATTGCTACTCATTTGTAAGGTCTCTTTCTGAGAATGGTTGTGGATTTATTTGAGGTACCAAATGAAAGGCAGCAGGATTCTTCGATTTCTTTTTACACTTGTTTTTTTTTATAGCCAAATTGACCTATTTTACGACTCTGAATAAGTACAATTCTAAAGTAGCATTTGGTATGAAGAATGGTATCATGCAAAATAACAGGGTACAAAAATTAATAGTTAATATTATTTTGTAGTTATGATATATAGGAACGCCATCCAAGTTTGACCAATGGCACAAGAAGGTACCAAAATTAACGGTTTATACTTTCTTTATTTCAAAATAAGTGGTGTTTTTTAACTTAAGCATACTTCTTAAGAAAACTACTCATTTCTAGAAAGTAAAATGTATTTTTATCTACTTATCCTTAATAAATATCTTGAAAAAGATGTAACTCTTTAGTATTTTTTTGGTTATGTAAAACTCTCTTCATTTAAATAAGGGTAAAATTGAAAGAATATCATTAATGTCTCTTGACTATGTAAAATATCAGTTATTTTGAAACAAAATAAAAAAGCCAAATCACCACTTATTTTGAAAGAAAGTGAGTACTACATATTCATTAAATATATGTTGTCTTACTTAATTCTATTAATTTCATAGATCAAGAAAGCTAATTGCACTACAATCTAAATTTTCATATTGGCAAATAAAGTTCTTGATAAAGAGTATGATGTACGTTGTGAAGTTGAAAATTCTATACTTTCAAGTTTCATGTATATAAAAATAAAAGAAGTGAGACTGAATGACATAGAAAAAGAGTGCAACTAATAATTTGTTTGGTCAAGTTTTTCACAAGTTAAAAATAGTAGCTTTTTCTATAAAAAAATTTCTTGAAACACATTTTTGAGAAAAATACACTTAGAAGTACTTTAAAAAATCTTGGTCAAACATTAATTGTTGTTCAAAAGTGTTTTAAAATTTATCAGTTAGACACAAATTGCTTCTCACGAAAAATAATTTTTTAAGAAACATTTTTTAAAAAAATATTTTTTTTAAATAAGCTAATTTTAAAAGTTTGGCGAAATAGACTACAAGGCCTATTATAATTATGAATGACATAAATACTTGCTTGTACTGCCCTTAAGTAAATAGTAGGAATTACTTTTTAAAAATAAAAAAATAATTTCAGTTGATTAGTTATATACAATTGAATTTTCCTAAAGGAATTCAATTATATTCGAGAACAACTGATAGTATGATTACCAGACTATAAGAATAAAGTGGTCGAAGCAAAGAAAATTATTTAATATTACAACAAAAATATCATGTTGTAATTTTCTTTAACGATATAATCTACTATAGTATGGAATAAATATTCACTAGTATGGAATAATTCAAAAAAAAAAAAAATTGATTACCTTAGGCAAACATTTTCCACTGAGAATATTCTCCGGTATAAAAAAGAAACTTTCCTCAATTAAGTTCTTAGAAAGTCAAAGAAAAGTTGTAATCATACAAATAATCCTTTTCTTGAATTTAAGTGATACACATTTGTTCATCTTTTTTTAAGGATTTTAAATTTAAACTTTAAATGTAAAATCGTTGTTGGTGAAAATTGCTAGTAAATTTTTCAACATTAATTCGAAGGTCAGTGGAAAACTAAAAAAGAAAGAAAGAAATTGTTTTCTTGAATTCGAAGAAAAAGAAGCGTAATTTTGCGTAATCAGCGGCAAGACGCCACACTTTAGGTTACTAATATGGTTCCGTCAGCAATATATTAAGAGAAAAATTAAGTCTGTATTAACAAGAAATACGAGACATTTGCTGGTGTCCAGTTATCCATAAACTGAGTTAGCCCAATAAAAAACCTGCAGCCACGTGCCAAAGTATACCCTTCCCCAGATATCAAACTTTAGTTGCCTTAAAATAACTACACTACATTTCAGGTGGAGGGAACATAGAAGAATGACCTCAACTTAATCATAGCCAAGTGGCCAAATTGCTGCATGCCAACTATACACCCGCGCAGGACTGGCTAAATGGTTCAAAAATGAATATTCAAATACATGATATGGACCCATTTATCACCTCTCTATCGACGTTTGCAAACCTTTGCAAACTATTTATATCGAATATATTAAAAATAAGATTGTATAAGAATTGGGAAAATTTTGATAGTTTTCACGCCTTATGGGGTTTTATGTTCATGAGAAAAAATAACTAAAGAATTCCAAAAGTGAATGTCTGAACAAAACTTCAATTTCATATCATGATTTCATCTCGCATGACCAAACAGGTCCTTAAATTCCGAATCCACCGTCAAAACAGAGGAAGATCTCGTTATGCAGATTCAGCAACTTGTCTTTCTTAAACTTAGATACTATATTAATTCAGCATTGTTAAAACTCAAACTTGTGGTCCTAAACATAAAGTGACGATATCCACATGTTGGCCCAAAATCCCGTTACCAATTGCAAAGACTATAGACATTTTTTCACACTCAACTCCATCTTAACATTAGAATATATTATTCACAATCATAACACATCCCATTAATCCCCACCATGCCTTACCTCTAATAGAAAGTTTTCCATATATATCAACAAGGAGTTTCACTAGGAAACCATACAGGGAAGTCCTCTTCTGGTAAGTTTCTTTCACTTGCATATGTAAAACTGGTACTTGTTTTACTATCTATATCATTTCACACATGTAAAAGCTTTCCTTTTCAGTATACTCTATAACTAGTAAAAAACCATTCATGCAGAAAGGTCTTCATGATGTCTTACTAAGTACTTAATTAGTACAATTGGAGTTCCCAGCATACAATTGCTTGGTGAAAAACATCCAACTCGAGGAAATCCCCCTCATGGCTCAGCAGAGTTCACTGGACTACAATGTGAGTTTCACTTCTGCTTTTAGTTTGTTGTTAACTTGTTAGTGATTACAGAATTTTCTGATTGCGGTCTGAATATTTTTCGCTCTTAGAAGGGTAAGTCAATGAACACAATTTTGACAAGAACTAGAAGGTGTTTCGAGCCAAGCAGAAATAATTTCACTTCTTACAATCAATTAGCAGAGGTACCTAGCAGCCCTGTCAATGCAATGGAGTTCTTGAGTCGACCATGGAGTCCTTCTAGTGATCTCCTGCAAATGTTTTCATCAAGTGTAAGAAACTAACATTCTTATATATCACTCAGAAGCATAACTGAGGATTATAGAAACTGAAAAGATTGTTAATAGTCAACTATATTCGCTTCAAATGAAAAGTTAACAGCAGGAGTTTATCCTAACCACCATGCTTGACGAACGAAATGCAATCACTGTAGTTTACATTGCCCTCTCTTATCTTCTAAAAGATGATGCCTTGTTGCACCTGCATAATGATCTTAAGACACTTCTTTGCTTTTGTAGAATCTCTTATTGAAAGGCACAGGAGGCAGAGAGGATTATGAAGAACAAAGTGAGGAAATACTGGAAAGTTCAAGCAACAGAACTTTTACCAACAAACAGTATATTAAGGTGATCAATCCCCACCGCCCCACCCCTCAGACACACACACACACACACCCCACCACACACACCCCACCACCACCAAATAAAAAAGACAACCATGAGGATGACTTTGAAGCATCCACTCTGGAAAAGGATACAGTCAATGAGTCAGAGGGACAGCATTAAAAGGTCCCACCAGCAGTCTTAGCTGTTAGTTGCTAACTAGAATGTCAAGCTATAACTACTGCGCGCAGTTGATGAAATTGAGTTTCTAGTTAACATGTATCTTTGTTACTGGGATTCAGCTCCATTTCTAATGTTGTACTCATGCTTTCATATCAATAGGTGGACTTGCATCACATGAAGGGATGGCTAAAAAGCAAATCTCCATTTTGGTTCTTTAGATCAGATCAAGAGAAGAAAGAGAAACTCCGATTACAAACTGCAAAATTACATGCTGTACTTTCTCTAACACAGCTTGCTTCAGGAATTGCTGGCTTTGCCAGCAATAGCAACTCAGAAATACGAAACTTGCACCAAATCAATTATGAGAGGGGAGGAAAATGGAGCCACAATATGGGTAATGTAGTTGCTTCAGCTGCTGCTCTGATGACCACGGTATGTGCTGAGGTAGCAGAATCTATGGGAGCAGGAAGATCACAGATTGCATCTGCAGTCAATTCTGGCCTGGCCATCCAAACTCCAATGGATATGATTGCAGTGACTGCATCAGCAGCCACTTGTAATATTCTCCACAATATCGATTAGAACTGATAACACCATATTTCTGGTTTTTTGGTCACATTAGCATTAGTTCTAAATGATGGTTGTTTACTAGGTTTACGAGGAGCTGCAATTCTTACATCAAGAGCCATAGAGGATTCCTCTCCTAGGATCCCTGAGATGCTCACTGCAGGCGCGCGAATATGGATAATAATGCCCTCAGGTAAGAATCAAATATCCTGAAAATTTTCTGATACGTGATTGTAGTATGTTCCACTCTAATTCCTAAATATGATAGTTTTGAGTATTTGTTATTACATCACAGGACATAAACAGGACAAATGGGTGACCCTACACCTGAAGCAAAACCAACTGATACTGAGCCTCAAAAGGAAGTACTTTGGAACTCTAAGAACTTCAAAAGAATGTAATTTATCTATTCAGTTTCTTTTATTGCCTCAAAACTTGATGATTTCTCTCCTTTTAGGACATTATTATCCTCGTAATATAAAAAAGAAGAAGCTCCTAATTCTAAAAAATACTTAAACCTTATCCAGACAAGCTGATCAACATCATAAAAGAATGTTTGGAGGCTCAAGACCAGCACTTTGTTAGCTTGAGGACGAACAATGGCATCATCAAGCTTCTTTTCGAAGATGAAATGCAATCAAGCATCTGGATATCTACCATTTCCGGTGTCTTGAAGATGCAAAGATCCTCTTGAGAAAGAGGTCTCTGTTGTACAAAAACAATATTTAATTTGTTATGTCATACAGACAAGTCTAATACTAACCATTCTTGAAATCATGCTCAATCAAGAATGTATCCAAAAGAATGTATGCTACAGTTTTCTCATCGAACATAATTCCAGTGGGATAGTTACTGCCCGAAGTCATACATGACCAGAAGCAGAGCCAGGACTTGAACTTTACGGGTACTAAATTCTAGGATATAAAGCGACATCATGTGTTAGTAACTGTGTTCTAATTTAATTTTTGCATATTTAGTGGATTTCTTAATATAAATATAGGATTGAACTAAAGTTATTGGATTCAGCCGTACCCGTACATCAACTTCTAGCTCCACCCCTGCATACATTTTTGCCTCTTCCTGTCACATAATGTAAAGCTCAAGTAGTCTAAGAGGTACCTCGAGAAAGAACACATTCCCATGCCAGAGATTCATAAACTTCACTTAAGCCTCTAACTCCTATTCCAAAAGACAATTCTAATTGTGGGATTAAACAAGAAATGCTTGATATAGAATTAACTCGGTGTAACAAAGTAACTCTATCAGTTTAAAACTTCTAAACCATAAAGACAACACTATAAAAATTTCCCTGATGAGTGACTATTGCCAAAAGCCCAATAAGAAGAGGAACAGCAAATATTAGAATGAATCCACGTTGCAAATATCGAGCCCTCTTGAGAGAGCAGGAAGGACTTTGGTCTTAGCTCAACCGCAAAAGTTGACACATGATAGAAGGACTGATATAAAGAGACCACAACCCACCCAAAATTGAAAAGCACAACAACAAAGATCAATGAGTTAGACTTAATATAAACATTCTCTTACTAAGAATAGTTGAGGAGCTTACCTTGGATGAATGAAGACTTTTGCGAGGATTGGAGCGTTTCCTATTGTTGTTAGGGAGTTGTCAAGGGGATTTAATTCATGATTTGAGTTCTAAATTTTGCATTAACCTTGCATATACTTTAAATCTCTCCTTATTGTTGTTGGAAATATAATTAAGCTATTTAATAGCTTAAGCTTTTTGATGACACTCCTAACATAGTATTACAGCAAACAAAGGTCCTAAAATCAAATTTCACTGCCACCATTACCAAAAAGAATATCCATGTATTTAGCCCAATGAGACGGTCGCCAATTTCACTAATTGCTTTGTTTAATTTCATCTTAGTTTAATTCACATGGTCGCACGTCTTTATTTATTTATTAGGTGGGAAGATTTGCGGTTTAATAATTATACATCTTTGGCAGTATGGAAACTTCTAAGATTTCATTATCAATAATCCACATATACAACATTCGAGCAATTTGAATTATTTGAGTTAATTATATCTATAACTATCTATAGAATATTTTTACAAAAATGACCTAGTGTAACTTTCTTCTAGAGGTAGTGTAATCGAAATCAAGTTACATTATTCATAAACGTTGACATTTTCTATGATTTATAAATATTTACAAAATAAACTCTACACTAAGCTAGTGTTTGGCTTAGATTTAGTTGAAATTTGAAAAAAATTAATTTTTGAAGTTGTGTTTAAAAAATAGTTTTGAAATTGCGTTTCGACAAACATTTTACTTGAGAAAAAATTAAAATTTTGATGAGACAAGTTTTTGGAACTTAAAATGGGTCATTTGTATTTTTGTTCCTATTTTATGTTTGAGCTATAACTTTTGTCCATAAAACAATAAAAAAATTAGTGGGACATAAATTTATATTTTTACATTATAAAATTTCACAAGTTATGTTCGTGCCCTTGAACTTATGCCTAGTAACATAAGTCCAAATTTGAAAGGCAAAAAATTGACCAACTCATTTGAAAGACAAACCATGGAATTAATTTTTTTTAAATAATCAAATTTCATTAATAAATAATTTTTTTAAAATTTTTTTTTAAAAAAAGAACCTATGACCAAACAAAAGCTAAATTATAAATATGTATGTGTGTGTATATATTCCAGCAAAACTAATACAATGTTCCAGCTGCTGGATCTGATACGATAACAAAAGGTCCGGTTTTTGTCATTGAGTAGTTGTTTTGTATTAGAAATAGTTATTCAATGACATAATTTCCCAATACAAAGCAATAAAACAGTGGAGTCGATACAAAGCGCTGCTCATTATGATCTTTTTTATTCAAACTAAGTTATTTTCTTTTAGCTTTATATATTGGGTAGAGGGTTTTATATTTTTCAAATAATACTTCTTAAAATGGTGAATTTGATTGTCCTTGTCTACCCAACTTCATAGGACGAAAGTCGAAAATATGATTGTTTACCACTTTGGTTGCAAAATCTCATGTTTTGTTTATAGCGAATTTATCTGAACTCAATATTTTTTATACAAAATACAAAATTTTATTGAAATAGCAATAAATATCACATGAATCTGTAACCTCATAAATATAATGATCCATAAAATCTCATGTCTTGTCGCTAGCGAATTCATCTGAATTCAATACTTTTTTACAGAGCATACAATTTTTTATTAAAATAGCACATATAAATCTATAACCTTAAAATATAATGACCCCACTATTAAAAACTTTAAAAAATGAATTCATTAAATTAATATCCTGAATTCACCTATACACTGTATTTGCTTGGTGATACTAAACTATTCGTCCACTTGACGGAACTACTAAAGACAATCAGATGGCTGACACTCAGTAACCCTTAATTCCCAATAGACAAATGCAGATAGGCAAGTGTTCATATTATTTGTGTTTTAAGTCATACCAATGTAACTTCACAAGTAGAAACTAGGAAAGGTAAGATGTACGCAGATCTTATCCCCTTTTTTGTGTGGTTTCCGATAAACTTTATCCCTAAAAATGACATTATTGGTCAAAAATAAAATACTCTCTCGATTGGTAATTTTTAAATGCGACAATAATTTAATCTTCTATTATATCTGTAGTTTTTGTTAATCAAAAGCAGGTGAAACCAATTATACTGCAGAATACCGAATATAGCACTTGTTGCTTAACTATGGGAACTAGCTTCTTGGAGTCCTCAGCTGCATGAGAGGCTTGGTCCAATGACTCAATCTTAAAGGCAATTGAAAATATTAGACTTGGACAAAAAGAAACAAAGTTGCTTAGACTAATCTCTTTTGTCGATAATGGAACATTGATCCAACACTACTTGATAACTCATAACGTACTAATTAATCTGTGATTACCAGATTAGATAATTGATTACTATGTTTTGTTTATTATTTCCTTTTAAGTATATCCAGCAAATATTCCTCCTGGACGTTATTAACGACGTGTTTGTATTAGATATGTTAAAAGACATGTATATAAATAACGCCACAGTACGTGTACACGAAAGCAACAGAAGAAAGATGTCTCAAGTTAGAGAAGCCATTGATGACCACGATGAGCAGAGAGAAAAAGCTTACGCGGATGATGCAATTAAGAAGGCTACATCTGAGACTTTGCCATTTCACAAACTACTGAGTGAAGCAGATGCACTTGACTGGACACTCATGGCTTTGGGGACATTGGGTTCCATTGTCCATGGACTTGCCCAGCCTGTTGGCTATTTGCTGTTAGGCAAAGCCCTTGATGCATTTGGAAACAATATTGATGACACTGCAGCTATGGTTAGAGCACTCAAAAAGGTATAACCTTGCTGGCATATCCAAAATCATGAAGTAGGCATTCGGACAATATTTGATTGAAATTGAAGAAAAAAGAATATTTAGAGTTAAAGTTGAACGAAAATTATTTGGACGTGTAATACATATTCACTTGGAGAAGGGTCTTACTTGGCTGTTTCGCTTACACTTATTTCAGGTTGTCCCTTATGTCTGGTATATGGCCTTTGCAACATTTCCTGCTGGGGTGCTAGGTAACTATCTTACTAAAGTTTCAATTAGCAAGAATCAAAATATTACTGTTGACTCTGCCTCACACAGTTATGATAACAGCAGTTAGAAAATGTCAAATGGGAAATTAATTTCACATGTTTTGTGTCACAAAACCAAGCAACAATATTTTTCTATGCATATTGTTTGAAACAGTAGAAACTCAAACTCCATAAATTTTGAACTTAAAAAGTTCTAATGTGGAATATGCAGAGATAGGATGCTGGATGTACGCTAGTCAAAGACAAGTAGCACGTTTGAGACTGAAATTTCTAAGTGCAGTTCTAAGACAGGATATTGGGGCATTTGATACAGAGTTAACTAGTGGCAAAGTACTTACTGGCATAAGCAACCACATGTCACTCATACAGGACACCATTGGAGAGAAGGTACAAAAGCTCATCCCTATCAACATTATTGTTAGCTTCAAAGAATTTACCGAAAATATAAATTAAGGAACATCTTAACAAAGAGAGCAAAAATATCAGAAATGAAAGGGAGAGGGAGTTGGTGTTTGTTTTTAAGTTCATAATCAGTAGCTTAACAACTCAAGAAGCCCTTCCTCCCCCGGACGAGATACAGTTAATTTTTAAAAATGCTTCCTCATACATGCACCAGTTGCCTGTCGTACAAAATAGAGTTCAAAGACTGTCCAATAGCAGGTGGAAAGATTTGCTTAACAAAAATTACTTAAAACATAGAATGCATCGAGAAGTTCATAAATCTCTAGTTTACAATCTAATATCATCCATTTACACCTAACATTTCTTCTTTCACGTGACAGTTGGGACATTTTCTATCATGCATTGCAACGTTTGGTTCTGGAGTCTTAATTGCATTCATATCCTGCTGGGAAGTGTCTCTCCTATCCTTACTAGTTGTTCCACTGATAATGTTAACTGGCGCCAGTTACACAAAGAGAATGAGTGAGATTTCGAATATAAAAATGGCATACCTGTCAGAGGCCACATCAATGGTAGAAGAGGTGATAAGTTATAGCAATTTCTTCAGTAACAATCTCATGTTATAACACAGTCCGATTGCCAATCTTATTTTGCTATATCAAATGACAATTTATTCATACTGCATCTCTGATGCTCTATGACAGACAATCTCCCAGATCAGAACTGTATTTGCTTTTGTTGGAGAAAATCTATCAATTAAATCCTTCTCAGACTGCATAGAAAGACAAATGAGGATAAGCAAGAAAGAAGCATTTATAAAAGGTCTTGGGACAGGCATGTTCCAGACCATAACTTTTGCTTCGTGGGCTCTTATTGTGTGGGTGGGAGCTGTTGTTGTAGCAGCCAAGAGATCAAGCGGAGGAGATGTCATAGCTGCAGTTATGAGTATTCTGTTTGGAGCAATGTAAGAGCCAAAACCTCAAATTCTTCAATAGATTCTTCATATTATGAAGAAGAAACTCAAGTACCTTAGAAACAGCAACCAGATGAATTTTTCTTTTTCTTTCTCAAATTTCAGATCACTTACGTATGCTGCACCAGATATACAAATCTTCGATCAAGCAAAAGCAGCAGGAAAGGAAGTTTTCCAGATGATCAACAGAAAACCAACAATAAATGCAGACTCCGGAAGGATGACAGTTGAAGTAATAGATGGCAATATCAATATACTGGATGTACACTTTGCTTATCCATCACGGCAGGAGAAGTTCGTTCTTCAAGGGTTTTCTCTGTCAATTCCAGCCGGAAAAGTAGTGGCACTTGTTGGAAGTAGTGGGTGTGGTAAAAGCACCATCATGTCACTACTACTGAGATTTTATGATCCCCTGAGAGGTTGGTCAAATATACATTATTTATCATTACTCTTAGATGCTGAATTTGCAGAAGCAACAGATAAAAGAAAGTTTCACATGTAAATGTCTAAAAGCTTCATAACATTCATACTGCATCAACCAAATATAGTAGGTGAATTACATTAAATCCAAAAACTCACTCAGCATGAAAACCATCAGGTGAGATTCTCCTTGACAACCACAACATCAAAGATTTTGATTTGAAGTTTCTTCGGAGAAACATAGGAATAGTTTCCCAGGAGCCATCCCTATTCGCTGGCAGCATCAAAGACAACATTAAGATGGGAAACATTGACGCAGATGATCAACAGATTGAAAGAGCTGCCTTGTTGGCAAATGCACATTCTTTCATATCCCAGCTACCGGATCAATATCTAACAGAGGTCAGACCACTATCACTCGGATACATGATTAACTATTTCATTAAGCTAATTCTGGAAAGAAAGAAAAAAAAAAGAAATATAGCTGTCTACACAGTTTGTGGTATTCAGTTCCCTCTATTTTCAAGAGAATGAATAACTAGATTTTCTATGGGCATGGAGTTATGGGCAAAACCATGCTGGAAGGAACAGGAAAATTAATAATAATACAACAATAACATAACCAGTGTAATCCCACAAGTGGGTATGGGAAAGGTAGAATAGGATGTACGCAGATCTTACCTCTACCTTTGTGGGTTAGAGAAGTTATTTTCAATAAACCCTTGGCTCAAAAGAAAAGTAACCGATGCAAGAAAATAAGAAAGAAGAAGACATAACAAAATAGCAATGTACAAAACAGTTGTAGCAACAGATATTGATACACATTGGAGAAAAAGAAACTACGTGAGACCTAAATCATACTACTAGAAGTACAACACTCGACTACCTACTAATCTTCTACCCTAATCATCGACCTCCATACCTTCCTATCTAAGGTCATATCCTAGTTAGCTGAAGTTGTCATATTATGTCTAATCACCTCCCCCCTCCCTCCCCCAATTCTT
>JACEIK010004474.1:8754-19758 GCA_018107945.1 Datura stramonium
CACATAGTCACATATATACAGATGTCATTTTACTCATAATTATTTTTACTTTTAACTTCATATTATGAACTTACTTTAACTTAAGTTTAGAATATATATTATTGTTTATCATTATTGCTCAAAAATTTTATTAATGCATTCTCCAATTTGCTGATATTATTATTATTCATGTTTATATATCATTTTAAAAAGATATTCTTACTCACCAAATAAATATTAAAAATTATTTTTCTGAGAAAATCTATTCCATTAAAAACATTTCTATGAGAAAGTTACTTTTTTTTTCCCACACAAATGAGTTTGGTCGTACCAAACATTTGTTAGAATTTGTGTTCATCCTCCTTCATTTTCTTCTTCTTTCTTCACCTCCTTCTTCCTTTATCTTCTTTTTTCATATATGTTTACAGAAACTTAGAAACACCATGATAAGTTTTGTTGAGCTTGATTATTAAAAAAAGTAAAGTGATTCTATTAGTTTTTAAAATTTAAATTAGTATTAGCATGTTGGATATTAAATTCTGAGTAATTTAAAGTTGATTAATTTTGAAGCAAAAATGTATTGTGATTTTCTTTTAGAAAATTCAAGTTATGACACACTTTGTACTACAACTCTGATAATTTGCCTGGATTTGTGACTAAGTGTCACGGCCCAAATAGTCATGATTGACACCCACACTAACCCTCCGGTGGGCGAACCAATGAATTCCGATACTACCCCAATAATCAAAACATTCATGAAAAAGAAATCAACTATTATGAAAAACATAATTTCAGATTGTTACACTGTGTGTACCAAAATCAAATAACCAATTTTCCAGAACCTGATTGTCATTGCACCAAACGTCTATTTTTACAAGCTAAGGAACTAAAACTAAAAAAGGAATAAAGTGTTCAAATGTCTGAAAGAAGGACATCTGCAAGGAAGGAGTGATCTGCGTCCTCATCTGCTCACCTTCTCGATCCACAAAAGCTGCTGGTTCACAGGTGAGGGCGCGAAGAACTGCTGGGCTCGAAATTTGCACTCAGAAAAGAATGCAAGGGTAGGGTCAGTACATGACACGGTACTGGTAGGCATCATTGACCGAACTTACATAATAACAAATAAGCATAACAATAGAGATATAACAAGGGTCCTCAACTTTAAGCAGTATTACAAGCCATTTTATGAACATTAGCTCCACTCAGGAATCAGCTGGCTTGCTCACTGGATTAAGCCTCTCGCTGCAGCGGTACTGCTTAGGCATTAGCTCGACATGCTGCTCCCTTATCAGTTCATCCATCCCACAGTTCAATAAATCAATAGTTACATTTCACATACTCTATGAATCCATCAAATGACCATAATGAACAATAATCACAATAACTACTAAGATTTACAAATTCTCAGTTATTCCCAACGACAACTACTCAACAACACATGTTGATAAAGTCACAATTAGCATTAACACCATGTTCATTGTTATCAATTTGCATCATATTAATAATAAGTTAGCACATTCTCATAATACGTTTCACATCCACCTCATGAACTAAATAAAACCACAAACAATAAGCGAATAACATAACCAAGGGTAACATGACGGGCACGCGCCTCCTCCATCTCACCTTAACACTCAACCATACGAATCATGTACATACATGCTAGTGAATCTTATGCCCAACCAGTCATGACCTGCAAGGGACTCTAGAAATCTATGTATTGTGTCAGCGTGGCACCCGCTCCCACTTATATGCTCATCCGGATGATAGCATCCAACACGAGCCACTCAAATATTATTATTTGCTCTCCCAGATACTCCCCTTGGGATCGAACCTCTCATTTTAGGATGTTAAAATCTTTTCATTCATTATTCTCATAAAAGGCATGTCAAGTGCATCATTGCATCATACAGAAACTTACAATCTGCTTCTCAAATAAGCCATCATCAATTAACCATCCTCTCATTAACAGAGTATGATGACTTTACTAACCATTCATCACAGGTAATTACATTAACATATTTACACAATCATTTAACAAGTTGCCACAATTCAATATCACATCTTAGTCACATTCTTAATATAGATTAACAACAATAGACTCATATATCACATAAACGTTCGAAGACCAATCATATATCAACATTGCACTCCATACATGCAATTATATAGGTCTATCCCTATAAACCATAACCTACCTCGATTTGGAAGGTAACAATTCAACTACTCCGTGGGAGCCTTGCCTTTCCTCAAAGCTTCGGAATGCATGAAATCTACAACACAAGAGTAATTCGTTAATTACCCTTCAATTTAGATCCTAACAGATCAAATTCTCCCATTGGGGTTATTTTTTGAAAGTAAAAACCCCAATTCTTCTAGGTTCTAGACCTATAATCCCTGCGTAACCCTTGTTCCCAACATGTGATTCTAGGGGGGGAGATAAAAACCCATCAACACCAACCTAACTCACCCCCTAATCACGCTACAATTTAGCCCTAATTAACAACCTAGGGTTCTTCCTCTATAGAATTCCCACCATTATAGGTCTAAAAAGTTTCTAGGATCAAAATCACTCACTTTAGAGATAGAGAATCGAAAATCTTACCTTGGATGAAGAGATTACTGCTCTAGAAGATTTTTCCGTCCTCTAAACCTCTTGATCGCGTTTTGAGAAATAATAGGGTAAAACCCCGTAATTTTCACTTAAACTCATTTTCTGATTTCTGTTGTCCGCTGCAGCAGACCCCGCTACAATGGTCATGGGGATGCTGCGGTGGTCCAAATGGTTACTCCTCAATTTCCACCATGGAGGGACTCCGACCACTACAGCGGTCTTGCTGCAGCGGGAATCCCACCGTTGTAGCGATGTCCCGGACCAGTAGCTCCCCAAGATGCATGGTTCTATACTTAGTTTATGTCACAACCTCCTATCTCATCCTTAGCCATATTTCTATGTTCTATGCTCTTAACTATCCCGTAAGGACGTTCAGGTCATTACATCAGATACCAATTAAAATACCGTTCGTCCCCGAATGGTCTATACAAAAGTTAGAATAATACGTACCAAATTCTGTGAACAACTGGGGATATTTGACCTGAATATCAGCCTCGGTCTCCCAAGTGGCTTTTTCTAATGAACGGTTCTTCCACTAGACTTTTACTGTCGGAATCTCCTTGGACCTTAGCTTTCGAACTTCTCTGGCCAATATCGCTACAGGTTCCTCCTCATAGGACAGATTCTCATCCAGCAACACAGAGTCCCACTTGATGATATATGTTTCATCCTCCATGGTACTTTTTCAGCATGGACACATAAAATGTCGGATGCACTCCAGACAACCCTAGTGGCAATGCCAGCTCATAAGCCACTTTCCCCACATGTCGGAGTATTTCAAATGACCCAATATACCACACCTCTATCCTTTGCTCGCTGTTGTTTNCAGCTCATAAGCCACTTTCCCCACATGTCGGAGTATTTCAAATGACCCAATATACTTTGGGCTGAGCTTGCCACACTTTTCAAACCTCATCACCCCCTTCACGAGGGACACCTTAAGCAGCAGTTGCTCCCCTTCCATGACTCCATCTCCCTGACTTTCTTGTCTGCGTATTGTTTTTGCCTACTCTGAGAAGCCACCAAATAGTCCTAAATTATTCGAACCTTTTCTAAGGACTTCTTTAACAAATCTGTTCCCCAAGGCCTCACCTCAAACGCATCAAACCACCCAATTGAAGACCTGCACTTCCTCCCATACAAGGCTTCGAAAGGTGCCATACCAATGCTCGAGTGGTAGCTATTGTTATAGGAGAACTCTGCCAAGGGTAAGAACTTGTCCCAATAACCCCAGAAGTCTATCACATACACCCAGAGTATGTCCTCCAACGCTTGAATAGTTCGTTCCGGTTGTTCGTCTGTCTGAGGATGAAAGGCTGTGCTCAAGTCCAACCTCGTACCGAACTCGGCTTGCAAAGTCCTCCAAAAATGGAAAGTAAATTGAGTGCCCCTGTCCGATACAATGAAAATAGGCACCCCATGTAATCGAATAACCTCCTTTACATATAGCTTGGCTAATTTGTCCGCATTGTAAGTCACCTGGACCCGCAAGAAATGAACAGACTTGGTCAACCTTTCCACTATGACCCAAATTGAGCCAAACTTCCCCAAAGTCTTGTAAAGACCGACCACAAAGTCCATAGCTATCCTTTCTCATTTCCACTCGGGGATAGGCATTCGCTGAAGTATTCCTCTAGGTTTTTGGTGCTCGTACTTCACCTGTTGATAATTTAATCATTGAGCCACGTAGTGCACAACATCTCACTTCATTCTACCCCACCAATAATATCGTTTTAGATCGTGGTACATCTTCGTAACTTTGGGATGAATGGAGTACCTCGAGTTGTGAGCTTCCGCCAAGAGAGTTTTAATTAGCTTACCAACTCGGGGAACACACATCCACCCCTTTATTCTGAAGACCCCTTCATCATCTAACACTGCTTCCTTGGCCTCTCCCTGCAGGACTTTATCTCTGATTTTACCCTTGTTTTCATCTTCAAACTGTCTGATTTTGATTTCCGCCAACATCAAGGATTTTGCCTCCAGGTTGGCTAACACTCCACCAGTTTCAGTCAACAACAATCTCACTAAGTTGTTTGCCAAGGTCTGGACTTCTTTGACCATTGGTCATTGAGTAGCCTCCAAGCAAGCCAGACTGCCCATGCTCACCGTTTTTCTGCTCAATGCGTCTACCACCACATTGGCCTTTTTTGGGTGGTACAAGATGGTGATGTTGTAATCCTTGAGCAACTCCAATCCATCTCTTCTGCCTCAAATTGAGGTCTTTCTGGGAGAATACATACTGTAAGCTGTGATGATCCATGAATACCTCGCATCGAGCTCTATACAGATAGTGCCTCCAAGTTTTCAGTGCGAACACCACCACTACTAACTCCAGGTCATGCGTGGGGTAGTTCTTTTCATTCACCTTCATATGTCTCGAGGCATACGCAACAACCTATCCTTCCTACATCATCAAACCACCCAACCCAGACCGCGAGGCATCACAATATACAACAAAATCTTTACCTTCCATGGGTAACACCAGAATAGGTGCTGTGGTCAGCAGAGTTTTGAGTTTCTGAAAGCTCGCTTCACATTCCTTTGACCACTAGAAAGGAACATCCTTTTGTGTCAACTTGGAGCGATGGAAGCGAATCCCTTTTTGAACCGACGGTAGTAACTGGCCAACCCCGCAAAACTCTAGATTTCTGTCACATTAGTTTGCCTTGCCCAGTTCCTGACCGCTTCCACCTTCTGTGGATCAACTCGGATTTCCTCCTTGGAAACCACATGCTCCAAAAAGGACACTGATTCCAACCAAAACTCGCACTTGGTGAATTTGACATACAACTGCTTCTCCTTCAGCAATCCCAGCACAATCCTTAAATGATTTTCGTGCTCCTGCTTGGTCTTAGAATACACCAAGATATCATCAATAAACACAATAAGAAAGGAATCCAAGTAGGTTTTTAAAATACCATTCATCAGGCTCATGAACGCGGTCGAAGCATTAGTGAGTTCGAATGACATGACCAGAAACTCATAATACCCATACTTGGTCCGAAAGGCTGTCTTGGGAATATCTTCAGCCTGAATTTTCAACTGGTGATAACCTAACCTCAAATCAATCTTTGAAAACATAGCCGCTCTCGGTACTAGTCAAACAAGTCATCTATCCGAGGGAGAGGGTACTTATTTGGAATAGTTACCTTGTTCAACTGGCGGTAGTCGATGCACATCCGCATACTACCATCCTTCTTCTTTACAAATAGAACCGGGGCACCCAATGGTGGCATACTCGATCTAATAAATCCTTTACTGAGCAACTCCTGCAACTGTTCCTTGAGTTCTCTCAACTCAGCAGGTACCATTCGATATGGAGGAAGAAATGGGATGCATTCCTGGTTCCAAGTCTATACAAAAATCTATGTCACGGTCCGATAGCACGCCGGGAAGATCTATAGGAACACCTCTAAGAACTTACCAATAACCGGAACCGACTCTATGGAAGGACCATCTGAAATAGTGTCCCGAACATGCGCCAAATATGCTGAACAACCCCGGTCTATCAACTTACGAGCACTTATATAAGAAATAGGTTTCTTAGGAGTAGGGGTACAATTCCCTTTCAATTCCAACCCAGACGACCCTGGACCCGATATAGTGACAGTCTTAGCATAGCAATCCAGAATGGCGTGGTAAGGAGATAACCAACTCATTCCCAAGATTATATCAAAATCAACCATCTCTTAGATCACTAGGTCTACCAGAGTGTAAAATCCCATGAATTCAATAATGCAGTCCCGAACAACCCTATCCACTAACACAGAATCCCCAACAGGAGTAGAACATGGATAAGAGTATTAAGAACATCACATAAAAGGTCACGACCCAAAGCAAAATAAGTAGACACATAAGAAAATGTAGAGCCCGGATCAAACAATGCAATAACCATTCTATCATCCATGAAGATCATACCTGTGATAACGGTATCTGAAGCCTCTGCCTCCGGCCTACCAGGAAAATCATAGAAATGAGCCCAATTACTAGCCTAAGAATCGCTCCCGTTGGGCTGTGCCACCCCTCTACCTGCCTGGGTGCCACCCCTACCTACCTGAGCATGTCCCCTACCCTACTGAACACCACCTTTAGCAGCTGGCTGACCACCTCGCCCCAACTATGGATGATCTGGACTGAATACGCTACTTACCCTCCTAGCTAGGGCCGGAGCTCTAGGAGCTGGGTGAGGAATAATATATCCACCCTGTCCGAACCTGGGGCACCACCTGTGAATGTGGCCATACTCACCACACTCATGGCAGACCTTCTTAATAACTGATCTTTGAGCTGGAACAGAAGAAATAGGACGAGCCCTAAGATCAGAATGAACCATTTGAGTACCCCCAACTACACCTAACTATCGTGGAGCTGCCCCTGGTGGACCTCCAGCTGGCACCTGCATGGTAGACTGAATAGGGCGCCCGGAGAAACCCTGTGGTGCTGGAGCCTTCACATAAGAACCATCAAAAGAGACAACTCTTTGAGCCTTCTTTTCAGTATTTCTAGCATAACCCTCCCGCCTCACCCCTTCAACCAACTTCACGTACTCTACCACCTCTTAAAAAGTCTTACTCGAAGAGACCATCTGCAGAGCTGGTACCTAGAGACCCACATTTAGGCCTTTAACAAACCGCCTGATTCTCTCCTCTTTGGTGCGCAGTAAGGGTAGAGCATATCTGGACAAGGAGTGAAACTGGGCCTTGTATGCAGCAACTGATGAGCTCCCTTGCTCAGTGGTAGTGAACTTAGCCCGCCTCCTATCCCTTAGAGTGCGGGGAACATATTTCTCTAGGAATGTGGAGTAGAACTAGGTCCATGACAACCGTTGTAACCTTGTTGGTCTGCACTTCACGAAAGCTCTCCACCAGAGCTTTGCATCACCCATCAACTGGAAGGTAATGAACTCAACACCATACTTCTTCACTGCTTCCATCTTATGGAGCCTTTTGTGACAATCTATGATGAATTCAAAGGCGTCCTCTGCCTTTGTGTCGTAGAAGGTGGGAGACTTCATCTTGGTGAACCTCTAAAATAAGTCGTGCTCTTCCTCTGCCATCAATGGTCCTGCCACCAGCCTCGAAAACATCAGATCCTCCAATATGTCATCAATCCGTAGGGCCACAATAGTTGCATGCTGAATTCATGATTTCTTTCCCTTTGGAGTTGCTGGCGCTGCCCCAATGCCCACAAGGACGCTCAGAAGGTTGAGGAGATGAGCTAGGACCTCTAAGGACGCTGGTGTGGCTGGAGCTTCTCCTTGCATCTGCACCTCGACCATAATTGCCACCTGCTCCTGTACTGCTAGTGGCACTGTAGATGCATACCTCTCCCTGACTTGAGCAGGAGCACGGGCCCCTCCTCTGGCCACAGCGGGTCTTTGACCACGACCTCTGCCCCTTCCTCTACCGCGAACTGGGGCAGCCACTGTTGGCCCAGGTGCTGCGTCTCTGTTACCATTTGCACGTGTTCTCACCATCTGAGAAGGAAAGAAGAAAAGTTGTTAGATACCAATTGGGATCACCAGATACCAATTGGAATCAAGTAACCGCATGAAGTCTTGCAGCCTCTCAAAGATAAGTTACAGACGTCTCCGCACTGATCCGCGAGACTCTATTAGACCCATCTTAGTGCAATGAGGTCAATGAACCTAGAGCTCTGATACCAACTTTGTCACGACCTAAATGGTCGTGATTGGAATCCACACTAATCCTTCGGTGGACAAACCAAAAAATCCCGATACTACCCCCATAATCAAAACATTCATGAAAAAAACCAACTATTATGAAAAAAAACAATTTCAGATCATTACACTGCGCATACCAAAGCCAAATAACCAATTTTCTAAAACGTGATTGTCATTGCACCAGATGTTTATTTTTACAAGCTAAGGAACTAAAACTAAAAATGAAATAAAGTGTTTGAATGTCTGAAAAAAGGACATTTGCAAAAAAAGAGTGATCTGCATCCTCATCTTCTCACCTTCTCGATCCACAAAAGCGTTCACAGGTGAGGGCGCAAACAACTGCCGGGCTCGAACTCTGCACTCAGAAAAAAATGCAGGGGTAGGGTCAGTACATGACAGTACTGGTTAACATTATTGGACGACCTTACATAATAACAAATAAGTACAACAATAGAGATTTAAAAAGGGTCCTCAACTTTAAGCAGAATTACAAGCCATTTTATGAATACTAGCTCCACTCAGGAATCAACTTGCTTGCTCACTGGATTAAGACTTGTCCGCCGCAGTGGTCACTTGTCCGCTGCAGCGATCTCGTTGCAGCGGAAATGGTTCCGCTGCAGCGACACTACTTAGGTAGTAGCTCGACATGCTGCTCCCTTCTCAGTTCATCCATCCCACAGTTCAATAAATCAATAATTACATTTCACATACTCCATGAATCCATCAAACGACCATAATGAACAACAATCACAATAGCTATTAAGAGTTACAAATCCTCAGTTATTCTTAGCGACAACTACTCAATATCTACACATGGTGACAAAGTAGCACTAGCATTAACTCCATGTTTATTGTTATCAATTTGCATCATATCCACAATAAATTAGCACATTCTCGCAATACGTTTCACATCTACCTCATAAACATAAATGAAATCACAAACAATAAGCGAATAACACAACCAAAGGTAACATGATGGGCACAGGCCTCCGCCATCTCACGTTAACACTCAATCATATGAATCATCTACACACATGACAGTGGGTCTTATTTATGCCTAACTAGTCATGACCTGCAGGAAACTCTTGAAATCCATATACTGTGCCGGCGTGGCACCCGCTCTCACTCATATGCTCATTCAGATGCTCCCCTCGGACACGATCCACTCAAATATTATTATTTGCTCGCCCGGATACTCCCCTCGGGCTCAAGCCTCTTATTTTAGGATGTTAAAATCTTTTCATTCATCATTCTCATAAAAGGCATGTCAAGTGCATCATTTTCATCATACATAAACTTACAATCTGCTTCTCAAATAATCCATCATTAATTAACCATCCTCTCATTAACTGAGTATGATCATTTTACTAACCATTCATCACAGGTAATTACATTAGCATATTTACACAATCATTTAACAAGTCGTTACAATTCAATATCACATCTTAGTCACATTCTTAAGATAGATTAACAACAATAAACTCACATATCACATAAACGTCCGAAGACCAATTACCAGCATTGCACACTATACATGCCATTATATAGGTCTATCCCTATAAACTGTAATTTACCTCAATTTGGAAGGTAACAATTCAACTACTCCACGAGAGCCTTGCCTTTACTCAAAGCTTCGGAGTGCGTAAAATCTACAACACAAGAGTAATTCATTAATTACCCTTCAATCTAGAGCAGAAAAGATCAAACCCTCCCATTCGAGGTGTTTTTCGAAAGTATAAACCCCAATTCTTCTAGGTTCTAGACATGTAATCCTTGCGTAACCCTTGTTCCCAACACATGATTCTAGGGGGGGAGATAAAAACCCATCATCACCAACCCAACCGACCCCCTAATCACCCCATAATTTAGCCCTAGTTAACAGCCTAGGGTTCTTCCTCTACAGAATTCCCATCATTAGAGGTCTACAAAGCTTCTAGGATCAAAATCATCACTTTAGAGATAGAGAATCGAAAATCTTACCTTGAGTGAAGAGATTACTGCTCTGGAAGGTTTTTCCGTCCTCTAAACCTCCTGATCGCATTTTGGAAAATAATAGGGTGAAAACCCCATAATTCCCACTTAAACCCACTTTTTGATTTCCGTCTTCCTCTACAGTAGACTCGCTACAACAGTCATAGGACTGCTGCAGTGGTCCATATGGTTACTCCTTAATTTCCACCATAGCGCGACTCCGACCGTTGCAACGGTCCGTCGGACCAGTAGCTCCCCAAAATGCACAGTTTTATACTTAGTTTATTTCACAACCCCCTATCTCATCCTTAGCCAGATTTCTGTGTTCTATGCCCTTAACCATCCCCTAATGACTTCCAGATCGTTATATTAACCTCGAGACTTGTGACATGTCCATTCATCAAATACTCCTGATGATTCATCAGAATTTATAATTTATAATAAAATCATTTATTATTTATATTAAGGTATTGATTACACGAAAACTTGTGAAAGATTTATCCATTAGAACTTCTGTTGATCCGCCATGTATCTTGGCAAGACAAGTCTTTCGGTGGCCGGTCAAGAATTGAACTTATTCATTTGACACCAATACTATTCTTATACAAGTAATTTAAATCGGGTCAAAAGTTAAAGAAATTCTTATACAAATCATCTTTTAAAATGATAATTACAAAAATTATAATTATTTAATAAAATTACTACCAAAATTCTAATTATATAAATTATTTAAATTCTATCTTTTTAATTATAT
>JACEIK010004474.1:44328-63394 GCA_018107945.1 Datura stramonium
ATATATGGGGGTGGCAAGGGTGCGCAGCACACTGCCTATCGCGCCAGGGCAGGGGCGTGACGCGCCGAACATGGCTCCCGGCTGGTAACGTAGTGCATCGCCTAGTGAGCTTAGCCTCCGGCTCTGGCCTTCTACCCACTCGATACCTTGCTTGTATACTCATCCCCAAGCCTTTTTTCATATGCGTCGTACCCCAAAACTTTCCACATACATACGCATGCATCAGTTAAACGATAGGAACTTACGGGGTGTAACATTATCCCCCCCCAGGAACATTCGTCCTCGAATGTGGTCTTAAGCTTAAGAGACTCAACTCCTTTAATTATTGCCAGAAAAATTTTGGCAGAGTCTCCTCTATAATATGGACTATCCAGAAAAGTAAAATGCAGAAAAGTCTAATATAGGCATCTCACAAGACACTACAAGCAATGATACAACATAGCTCCATAACATAAAAGAGAGCAACTAAACAATACTAATAATATGAACAACAAAACAATAACTGGGCAACTATCTCACCCAACTACACAATCTGGGTCAAGCCTGAAATAAGTGAGGATATTTAGACCTCATGTCGTCCTTAGCTTCCCAGGTTATCTCTTCTATATTTCTGTTCCTCCACAGGACTTTAACGGAGGCTACATCTTTAGTTTTAGTTCTCAATATACGAACCTGCTGATCTAGTATAGCAACTGGGGTCTCTTTGTGGGACAAATCTTCAGTAACTTGAACATCCTTAACTGGAACAAATCGAGATGGGTCTCCTATGCACTTTTGTAGCATTGACACGTTGAAAATTGGATGAACGGATTCTAGCCCTGAGGCAATTCTAACTCATATGCCACTCGGCCTATCCTTCGAAGGATTTGATACGGGCCAATGAACCTAGGGCTAAGCTTTTCCTTCCTACCAAATCTCATCACGCCCTTCATAAGAGAAACCTTAAGAAATACCCAATCATCAATATTAAACTCCATGTCACTATGCCGAACATCGGAATAGGATTTATAACGACTCTAGGCTGTTAGCAAACGTCTCTAATAAGTTTCATCTTTTCTTCTGACTGATAGATCATATCAGGTCTGATCAACCTTGCTTCCCCTATTGCAAACCATCCTATGGGGGACCTATATTTACACCAGTATAAAGCCTCATAAGGTGCCATCTGAATAGAGGAATGATAACTGTTGTTGTACGCAAATTCAATTAAGGGTAGATGTTTATCCCAACTCCCTCCAAAGTCTACCACACACGCCCGTAGCATGTCCTCGAGCATTTGAATGGTGCATTCTGCTTGGCCATCTATTTGGGGATGAAAAGCTGTACTTAAGTTAACTTGTATCCCCAAACCTTTTTGAAATAGCTTCCAAAACCTAGCTGTAAATTGGGCCCCTTTGTTAGAAATGATAGACACTGGAATACCGTGCAGTCAGACTATCTCTTTAATATACAATTTAGCATAATCTTTAGCTGAAAATGTAGTCCTGACTGGCAAGAAATGAGCGGATTTTGTTAGCCAGTCAACAATAATGACCCAGACAGAGTCAAATTTACATCTAGTGTGAGGTAACCTTATAAAAAAATCCATATTGATTGCTTCCTATTTCCAAATAGGTACAACTATTTCCTGCGTCATTCCGCCAGGTTTCTGATGTTCCGCCTTTATCTGCTGGCAATTAGGACACTGTGCTACAAAGTCTGCTACACCTTTATTCATTCCAGGCCACCAATATATTTCCTTTATATCATGGTACATCTTCATCGAACCTGGATGAAGAGAGTAATGAGAATAATGTACCTCTGCCATAATCTGTTGGCGAAGCCCTGCTACATCTGAAATGCAGAGTCGACCTCTAAACCTCAAGACACCGTCTTCTGTTAACTGAAAGGCTGATAGTTCACCCTACTGAACCTTGTCTCTGAGTTGTATTAGACTAGGGTGCTCGTACTGTCGCTCCTTCACCTCTACAACTAGGGATGACATTACTATATTCTGGATCACGACCCCATTATCTTCTGAATCTGCTTCCCAGACTGCTAATTAGCTAACTGGTGCAGCTCTCAAGCCATTTCCTGCTTTTTGGGCCTCAAATATGCTAGACTGCCCATGGATTCGCGGTTGAGGACATCAACTAAAATATTAGCTTTCCCTGGGTGATATATGATGTTCACGTCATAATCTTTTAGTAATTCTAGCCAACGATGTTGTAGTAAATTCAACTCTTTCTGCGTGAAGATATACTAGAGGCTTTTATGATCAATAAAGATAACTACATGAACACCATACAAGTAATGCCTCCATATTTCAAAGCATGAACCACTGCAACTAACTTTAAATCATGAGTGGGGTAGTTCTTTTCATGTTTCCCTAGCTGCCCGAAGCATAGACAATCACCTTGCCATGTTGCATCAGAACACACCCTAACCAAATGCCTGAAGCATCACAATACAAAACATAGACCTCTGAGCCTTTTGGTAAAGCCAATACTGGGGACATATGTCAATCTATTTTTCAGCTCCTAGAAACTCTGCTCATAAGCCTCGGTCCACTAGAATTTAGCTGCCTTCCGCGTCAATCTTGTGAATGGTGCTGATAAGGTAGAAAATCCTTCCACAAACCTTCTATAATACCCAACTAACCCCAGGAAGCTACGAACATCGGTGGGATTCGTGGGTCTGGGCCATGTCTTTACTGCCTCGATTTATTGTGAATCAACCTGGATACCTGCAGACACAATATGACCCAAGAAAGCTATAAAATTTAGCCAGAACTCACATTTCAAAAAATTCACATACAACTGGCGATCTTTGAGGATCTGGAGTACCATTCGCAAATGATCTCTGTGTTAAGCTTCTAAGCAGGAGTATACCAGAATATCATCAATAAACACTATCACAAACAGATCTAAATACAGCCTGAAGATGTTGTGCATCAAATCCATAAACACTACTGGGGCATTCATCAATTAGAAGGATATGAATAAGAATTCAAAATGACCATACCTGGTCCTGAAAGCTGTCCTCAGAATATCTTTCTATAGGACTCGTACCTGATGATACCATTACCTTAAGTCGATTTTGGAGAAATATTTTGCCCCCTGTAGTTGATCGAACAAATCATCTATCATTGGAAGGGGATACTTATTCTTAATAGTAACTTTATTCAACTGTCGATAATCTATACACATTCGTAGGGAGCCATCTTTCTTTCTTACAAATAGAACTAACGCACCTCATGGCGAAGCACTAGGCCTGATAAAGCCCTTATCTAGAAAATTTTTCAACTATTCTTTCAATTACTTCATCTTGGCAGGAGCCATTGAGTACAGAGGGATGGATATAGGTTGCGTACCTGGTGGCAGGTCGATAAAAAAATCAATCTCATGCTCTGGGGAAATACCAGGAAGCTCATCTGGAAACACATCCAGAAATTCACTGACCACAGGAATGGACAAAAGAGTCAGGGATTCCGCATGCACATCCCGAACCCTAACAATATGGTAGATGCAGCACTTCGCTATCAACTTCCTCGCCCAAAGATAGTATATGAACCTACCTTTTGGTGTAGCTACATTGCCTTTCCATTCCCACATTGCCTCTCTTGGAAAGTGAAATCGGACAGTCCTGGTCCAACACTCCACATTGGCATACCATGGCTCTAGCCAGTTCATACCATAATTACATCAAAGTCAATCATTTATATCTCCATTAGATCGGCTAAGGTCTTGCAACCGACAATCTCTACTATACAACCCTGGTAGATTCTCTTAGCAATGATAGAGTCACTGATGGGTGTAGACACCGAGAATGGTTGCTGAAGGAATTCTGGTGTTATACCAAACTTCCATAATGGAGTAAAGAAAGACAAAGTAGAACCTAGATCTATTAAATCATAAATCGGGTGGAGCAAACATCCAACATACCTGTCACAACATCCGGTGATGGCTCTGACTCTTGTCACTTTGGTAGGGTGACAAGAACCACTACCAGAACTGAATTCCCCTGATCTACCTCTACCTCTGCCTCTATTTGCACCCTGCTGAAGGTGCTGGAATATGTGATCCTGTTGAGGACCTGTTTTGCTGGTCCCGATGACCCTGATCTCTGGCCGGACAATCCCTCATCATATGACCCTATTTCCCACAAGAATAACAAGTAGTAGAGTCGTATCTCCATCTTCCAAAATACTATTGACTGCAAATGCTACAATGCGGTATAGCGGGCCTGCTCTGATCTGATTCCCTCTGCTACTGGGAACTTGAAGCTCACGAGCTCTCGTCGGGACCTGACCGTCCATGACAATATGGTCTATTGCTCTACTGCTGCTAAGGTGAAGGTTTGGGTAGCCTACCTGATATTTGTGGCCTGGGTCCGCCCTAAAATTCTGTCTGCACATCAGTGAGTTTGGCCCTCCGGCACTGCTCCTGATTCGCTCTTTCTACCTCATGCTGATGACACCTAATCCCTTTAATGTTTTGAGCAAAAACCTGAATGCACGCAATGTCCATATCCTCCCGTAAGGTAGCTATAACACAAGTTTCCACATATTCTTTAAGAAGCCTCCATGATGAATTGGTGTACACTGGCTGGCTTGGTATCCACAAATGCTGGCGCATATCTTGCCAAAGAGTCAAACCTCATTGCATACTCTCAAACGCTCATCGTATCTTTCTCCAAGTGCAGGAACTGATCCATCCAGGACTGTCGAATCTCTCAAGGAAAATAGTGATCTATGAAGGCCTTGAAAAACTGGACCAAGTCGAAAGGGGTACCTCTCTACCTCGGGACCTTTCCCAACTCTTGTATCACCACACCGCTATGTCTCATAGCCGAAATACTGCCAACTTAACTGACTCTGTGGGTGTAGCATGCATCACCATAAATACCCTCTACAACTGATCTAAAAAGTATTGAGTGTCCTCTTCGTGGTCTATCCCCATGAATTGCGGAGGAATCGGGGCAAGAAATTCTTGGATCCTCGAACTTTTGAGTCCTCCCATAGATTCGGCGACAACTGGTACCATAGGATAGCACTGAGCGGCCATCATCTGACCCAACATATAAACTGCGCCCCTAACCTCCTGATCCAATGGTATAGGGATTACTAGGGGTGGTGCTGACATATCTGTTGCCTTAAGGGGCTCCTGATGTGGTAGAGAGTGCTAGGGAGACCGAGGTTATGTCTCCCTATTGCCCTTAGGTCGGGCCGGCTCTGACAGTGGCACCTTGCTAGTGCCCTTTCCTACCGCAGTTTTCAACTCCCAACCAGTCGTAGTCTGTCATGTATCAGACATTTTCTCCGTAGATGAGCAGAATAACGTAAGCTTAGGGACTCAACACTATACAACATATCTCTATAGCACAATTGGAGAAGAAAGAAGGGTAACCATGCTATCATGCCTCGTAGCCTCCTGGCTATAGAATGTAGTTCACAACACACCATTGATAAGACTCTACTAAACTCGGCTTGCAGACTTCCTAGGATACGATGTTGCTCTGATACCAAGTTTCTCATGCCCCACCTTAGGAGGCATGACTGACATCTAATGCCCACTGGGACTTGAACTGACCTGGCTGGGCATATACACCTCTGGTGCCTGCCAGCAACTCAAATCAAGAAAACAAACAACTATATCTCGCTATAGACATAGCCTCGGGTTGACAAGGCCACATAGAAAACCTGTAAAAGAAAACAGCTAACCCACCAATATAACAATAAAGGGATCCTATGCGGGCCGACAAGACCATCATTCTGTCTAGTCATAACAGCAGGAAAATAGGCAATCATATATAAACTATAGCCGACAAGGCTGCTAACTAACTAGCTAAATTAAGCCCCACATCGCCAACACACAAACTATAACATACATAGGCCTCACACGGCTAACAACAACCAACAACTGAAAATTGTAGTCTGGAAGCCTCTAAGAGTGGAATAGTGGTCGGGACAGGGCCCCAACCTACCCAAAAGCTATAAAACAAAAGAGAAAACCTTTCTAACTAATAACTCCGGAGAAAAGGAGCTGATTGAACTACTAACCCTAGCTGATGGCTAAGAAGGTCCTGAACCACGTCTATGCGCACCTACAGGCAAGTGTGCAGCGCCCCATAGATGAGCGTCAGTACAATATGTACTGAGTATCTAAGGTAGTAATGAAAATGACTGAATAAAGCTGATAAAAGAATTGAGAGTAATCAATAATAAGGGTCATAACCTGGAAGGTGCAATTAGCACAGAATAATCTACCCGGGCCCCCATAAGCCCCGACAAGTGCTTTTCAATCTATATACCCCTAACCGGTCAATATGATGCAATAGGTAACTATAGCTAACCTACCTGGCCTCTGGGTTTGCAATTGATCCCACTAGGCTCCTGTAGCTGTGTTTGAACCCTCTGGGCTCATGTGACTGCACCCTGGACACACAAGGCTCGACGGAGAGTTAGTGATGTCAATACGACATAAGAAGAAGTCCATTCGTGCATGGACTATAAAATGATCTTATAGGCCTGAATATAGTTATGTCAGACATCATATAACTCCTTTGAGCGATCTATAGACCCGTAGGCAATGACACAACTAGCAACCCTGGGGTTCTTCGATGGAGTGCTATATTAGGTGGGGTCAGTCCCAATCGAAATAGTAAACTTTAATCTCAAAACTATCTGTAGCATCTAGTCACAATATACATGCTTACGACTTGCTTACAAGGACATAGGTCATGTTACTATATGACAGTAATAACTCGCCGAAGAGGTTAGCCTTAACATACCTCGAATGCCGATTCTCTTTCACCCAAATAGTTCCAACCTGTAGTTGGTAATTCCACCAAATTTCAGCCCTTATGCTAAGAGAACAAGGCTATTTTCAATACTAGGAATTGACAAATAACAATTTCTTTCAAAAACATTGACTACAACTCAACTTCATTCAATTGTGCTGAAAACTAACCCATAGAAGCTAAAAATACGCTTCATCTCCTCAACTTCATTCAAGGAATTAGTGAGGATCCGCGGTTCTTCTTGGATGCTTCTCTTTCATTTGTTCTTGGCAGTAAGAGCTAAGCCTTGTTCATATATCTCTTTAGCACCCGACACTCTCCACCGCATTGTTCTGTTCTCTCTGGCAGGGGTCTCCTCCTCCATTTCTTCCTCACTACTTTCTGCATCAATTTCTAGGTCCCTTCTGACCCTTCCTCGGTGTTGGAGTCAGTTCCCGGCCTTTGTTGTTCCTCCCTAGCCTCTCTTCAGACTGGGGAACTTGAGCGGATGTGGTCGTGGTTGCTTCGGCTTGGGCCTTTGCTCTTTCCCTGGTGGTTCTTGTTCCATCTGTGTCTGAGGTGTCTACTTGATAATCCTCAAGTGAACCACTAGGTGAATCTCCAACTTGCTCAGACTCTGAGTCCATTGTTTCATCTATCAATTGCCCGCGGGCTTGTGTTTTGTCTGCCCTGCGTTTGTATGTCATTGTACCTGGTGACCTATGAGAGAATCCTACGACTCGTACCACCAAGGTACGAATCGTAGGATGACTCGTAGGTCAGACTTTGCTTAGAATTTTCTCTTCTTTTCACCACCATTTCTACCACGAGTCGTATTGAGATCCTATAGCAGCAGATTTTTCAGCCACCTGTTTTTGTTTCCCTGCACACTGAGCACACATTAGATCAATAACTTGGGTTTCCTCCCAATAAGTGCTTGATTTAACGTCGCGGCACGACGCAAGCCTCTTGACTACTCAGAATTTGTCAAGTGACTCATACTTATCCTCAAGTGCTGAGATCACACTAAATTCCTTTGGTTGCTTCATATTCCGACATATGTTGAAAGTGACCTCTTCTTTGTTTAGCCTGAACTTTAACAAGCTAGCTTCCACATATACTAGAGCTCTCCCAGTGGTGAGGAATGGTCGCCCCAGAATAATGGGGACCTCATAATCAACCTCGCAATCCAAGATCATGAAGTCTGATGGAAATATAAACTTATCAACCTTGACGAGCACATCATCTAGGATGCCCACTGGTCTCTTCACTGTTATGTCGACCATCAGAAGCCTCATGTTGGTTGATGTGGGGGCTCCCAATCCTAGCTTTTTGAAGACCACCAAGGGCATTAGATTTATGCTAGCTCCCAGATCACAGAGCGCCCTTGCAAACTCGACATTACCAATGGTACAAGGTATCGTGAAGGCACCTGGTGCAAACTCTAGTGCTTCGACCAATGGTATATTCACAGAAAGTTGTTTAAGCATTGAAAGAAATTTTTGGAACTTACTGTTGTCCGCATTTTTCTTCATCCTTTATGGGAATGGTGGCGATGGTCTCGGGATAGCCTTTTGCACTAGAGTTGCCCCTTGATCCATGTTGCATTCCTTCTCACTCCTAGGGGCCTTTTGCAACCCATCATGTTGTGTATCATCACCTATCTCTTCTTCCTCTATCACGCTCTCTTTCCTCCTTTCAACTTCAACAGGGAACGGGGGGTCAACTGTCGTTTTACCACTCCTAGTCATCACTGCCATGCAATGAGCATCATTTTTTGGATTCTGGACGGTGTTGCTAGGAAGTGTACCCTTTTGTATAGGGTTCATTGATCCGACAGTTGCCCAAGTTGGTGTTCTATCTGCTTGATGGTGGTGGCATGAGATTCACTTTCTGACCCATGCTAGATAAGTCACTTCGAATTTCTTTTAACTGATCATCCGTGGACCTCACCTTTTTTAGCATTTCAGCCATCATACTCTCTAACTTTGATTGTCCGGCCTCCCCTTCTCATGCGTTAGGAGGCACATAGACTCCAGCCCGGTCATTGCGATATCCGTCATTCCTTCTTCATTCCCCTTCTCGCTCACGACCATGACTCCTATCTCTGAACCCGTTCCTGTTGTAGCTGTCTCTGTATTGGTTCCGACCTTGATTTCTAGAACCTTGGCGCCAATTGTCTTGTCTAGACGCTTGGGCGTTGGATCGGAAACCCATCACTTGGCTATCTAGGAAGTTTGCCTCCTCCTCAGAATCAGAGTGATCTGCTCCTTACACCCTTCCTTGTGTTCCCATTGCATTTACCGTTTTGGCTCCTGCTCCCATGATATGCTTTGTCAGCAAATCCAATGATGTGCACATGTGAGCCAACTCCTGATCGCGTTCTTCCTCTTTCCTTCGTTAGTCTGCAGTCAAACCAACAACATATGTACCTGCCACTGCATCAACCTCCCTCGTATTCCAGGCCCTGTTTGTCTTTGTCACCCTGTCAAGGATAGTGGTTGCTTCCTCCCAGGTGTGACTCATCAATGCTCCACCCGTCATCGTGTCTGCTACAACTTTGGTGCTATTATTAAGAGACCTGTAAAAGATTTCCAACAAACTGTCATCTGGAATTTTATGGTTCGGGCACTTAGTCAACTTCTTTTTAAACCTCAACCAGGTTTCATGAAGTGCCTCTGTCTTAATTTGACGGAAGTTATAGATCTTATCTTTTAACTTTAACATCCTTGATGGGGGAAAGAATCTATCCAAGAAGGCTTGTTTAAGCTCCCTCCAATTGGTTATGGAGTCGTTGGGCAACTCCGATAACCACAAAGTAGCGTTCCCTAATAGAGAGAAAGGGAAGAGTCGGAGTCTTATTGCATCCTGGCTTACTCCGAGCAACCTGTATGCCTTGAATATTCCTACAAAATTCATCAAGTGCAGGTTGGCATCATCCGTTGCGTGGCCACTGAACACTTCATGTTTAGCAGTTGAATCATGGTGCTTGTAATGTCGAATTTGGCCCCAGCAGGTAGTGGTGGTGGCACAATTGCTCCAGTTAACCCAACCTCATCAATATTTGGGTTATCATCATCGAAGAACTGAGGGGCAAATCTCTGAGCTCGATTGCCCCTCCCATGTCGGCCAGCGTTTACCACCTCATATCTATCATCACTAGCTTGCTGAAGTGCAGCTAACCGAGCTAGCTCGGCTTGCCTAGCTTCTTCAACTAAGAGGGATTCTCTCTGCTCAGGATTTTCCATCCTATGCAGTGCTCGTTCGATTTCGGGATTTAGTGGAACAAGGGGGTCTCCCCTACTCCGAGTGCTTGACATTCACCGGAGGACAACCCGTGGGTATCAAAGAAAAACACAAAAATAAATGTAATTAAGGAAATAATTACCAAAAAGTCAAATACAAGAAAATAACCTAGTCTTAGCCGTATTCCCCGGCAACAGTTCCACTTTTTGATAACTCTCAAACCACACTTCCAACTGAAGTATGAAGCAGACGTTGTCAATAAAGAACCCAACTAAGAGGCTGGGGTTGATCCCACAAGGAATATGGAAGATCTAGATTACAGCCGGTAGATAAACTTGTATGGTAATTACTTCACAATGGGGGGATTTTAATGAAAAGAAATAATACAAATAAACAACAGTCAAGATTATATTTGTGAATCAATAATTAAAGGATAACTAGGGTTGGTGCTCCCCATGGGTTCATAACAGCTTTTGGGTATACACTCGTGATCTTTACCAATACTTACTTACATAACTGATAACTTAGATTCATTCAAACTATCAACCAACCCTTATTGAATGACTATCCTCAATTACTCGACCAAGTCTCATGAGTTTTGCAAACTAAATGTTATCACTAAGTTCTAGATATAACTATCCTGCGACCACAACTCATGTTAATACAATGATCATCAATATCAAGGCTCCGTTGTAATTCTCTTTTTCTAATTTCTACCTCTTCGACCAAAGCAAGTAAAGAATTCAGGCACTTCCTAATGTTGTACACCGTTAAGAATCGTTAAAGATGAAGAGTACACAATATAAGTATTTAGTATTGGTTTTAGACTCACTTTGTGTAACCCTAACTAGTTAATCCACCATGGTTCCCACAACCCTAGCTATGGAGGTTTTAGCCTCTCATAGTTGCAAGGTTGTGATTTGAGCATTATTGAAAATATATAACAATACTTACAAAGATGATTGAGAAAAACAATTCCTTCAATTAAACCACAAAATCTTGAATAACAAGTAGCAAGAACAAGATGAACTCAAGAAAAGGTTGATCACAAGGTTGAACCAACTCAATTTTCTCTTCCAACGATGTAAAATTGTTTACTACAATGTTTTCCTACTAGAATTAAGTCTAATCGTCGTCCTATATTAAAAATAAAACATAAAAATATTTATAGAGACACAAAAAATCCTTTTCCTAAACTAACAGGACCGCTTTCCATATCTGTTGTCGGCCTCGTCATGGGTCCACCTACGACTCGTAGGGGCTTCTCACAGATCGTGACATCCACTCGTGGCTTGGAGTGTTGGCTAAATTTTGGCTTAGTGTTGGGCCAAGGTACGATTCGTACCAACATGCTACGACTCGTACATTGACACCCGTGGCTTGATATTGATATTTTGAACTTTTTCTGAACTTAACCACGATCGGTATGATATGACTCGTACTTTTATCTCACGGGTCATAGGGTGATCTCGTACTGAGAATCAGCCTTCTATCCAATTCTTATGGATTTCATCACGACTGGCTTACCACGACTCGAACCACCATTGTACGATCCGTGACAAGTCTCATAAGTTCAGTCTTTCAAGTTAAACTTTCAGCTTTTGATCAAAGCCCTCAGTACGACTCGTAGGTCCATCCTACGAATCGTACTGTGGCCTACACTTTTTGCCCTTTTTTGCACACTTTTAGCTTCCTTTTGCAATTTATTGTTCCAATACTCATTTATCCTAAAATCAAAGGAAAAGTGCCTCATATCCACATAAATACACCTAAGTCCATGCTATTTTCTTAGTTTTGAGCGTCAATAGTGCTGTAAATTCACAGTACATCAGACCGTTTCAACTCCATAAGCAAGCGAGTATGGAATCTCTTATGTCAGTGTCTGGTGAGTCATCCTATATGCCCACAAATATTCTTCCATTCGTTCATGCCAATCCAGTTTGGACTTGGAAACGACTTTTTTCAACAAGTTGCACAAAGTCTTATTGAATGCTTTAGCTAGACCATTGACGGCAACATGATACATAGAAGATTTACGCTGCTTGAAACCAAAAAGCTCACAAATTTTATTCATCAACTTGTTATCAAATGGCTTTCCATTTTATGTTATTATATAACGAGGAATGCCAAAATGGTAGATGATATTGACTCGGATGAAATTTGCAATATTCTCTTTCTTTACCTCTTTAAGAGCAACAAGTTCAGCCCATTTGGAGAAGTAATCTGTTGTAGCCAAGATGTACAAGTGTCCACTAGAAGATTTCGGTAACGGACCAATGATATCTAATCCCCATGCATCAAATGGCCAAGATGCAATGGTTGGGTGCAATACTTCAAGCGGCTGATGTATGAAATTTGCATGAAACTGGAAAGCCTTGCACCTTCGGGCGTAATCCAAGTAATCTTCTACCATTGTTGGTCAGTAATATCCCATCCTTTTTATGTGGAAGTGAAGCTACGGTCCAGATTGATGTGACCCACATACTCTTGAATGTGCTTCTTGTAAAGCTTGGGATGCTTCTTCCTCCCTCAAACATCACAAGAGTACTCCCTCAAATGTCTTCTATATAATGTATATTTGTAGTAAAGGAAGCGGGGTGCACGACGGCGAATTTCAGTCCTTCTTCTTGGATTTTCTAGCAGAATCCCATAACTCAAGTAGTTAATAACAGATTGCCGCCTGTCCTCCTTCACAACTTTGAAAATAACAACGAGATGCTCAAGCTTATTTTCTGCAGATTCATCCTCACTCAGCGGCAGTACTACTCATTTTTGGTACATAGTGATTTGTGATTGATTCTGTAGAGTCAGTGTTGAAGCTAAAGCAGTCAATGCATCAGCTTTCTTATTTTCCTTTCATGGTACATATTGGAGGGTCACATCTCCAAGTCATCCTATCAACTTTTGAGCATAACCATGATAGCGGTGTAGTTCGGTTTTCTTGACCTCATAGCTTCCTAAGAGTTGATTGATCACCAGCTGAGAGTCACCAAAGACATGCAATTACAATTTCTTCATGTCGGCGACCATTTCCAACCCAAGTATTAACGCTTGATATTTAGCAACATTGTTGGAGAAACATTGCGTCAAATTAAATGAGTATGGTAGAACCTCTTCTTGTGATGTGAAAAATACTACGCCAGCCCCAACACCAGCATGATGTGTAGCACCATCAAAGTATATCTTCCATAGAGATTGAACTTCAATGACCATTGTATCTTCATCAGGCAGTTCATCGGTTATCTTCCAACCATCAGGTATTGGGTGATCTGCCAGGAAATCTGCTAACGCTTATCCCTTTACAGCTTTTTGAGGAATGTACACAATCTCAAATTGTTGAAACTGGAGGTATCACCTTGCTAATCATCATTGAAGACTGGTTTTGACATCACAAATTTGATGGGATTTGCTCTAGAAATGAGATGAACAATGTGAGCTTGAAAGTAGTGCTTCTATTTTTGGATTGAGAAGACTAACTCCAAACACAACTTTTCAATTGGCGAATAATTCAACTCATTTGGTGTCATCATTTTGCTTAAGTAATAAAGGGAGTTTTCCTTCCCTTCATCATTCTCTTGGGCCAGTAGCGCTCCAATAGACCTTTCTTGTGCTGAAATGTATAATATTAATAGCTTTGCAGGTATAGAGCCTTTAGAATTGGAGGTTTCATTAAATATTATTTGATGCTATCAAAGGCGTTAGCACAAGCTTGATCCCACTTGATTATAGCACCCTTCTTCATGAGATGGCTAAATGATTGGCACCTCCCAACTAGGTTCTAGATAAATCTCCTAATATATGCTACCTTTCCTTGAAGGCTTTTTAATTCATGAATATTTCGAGGCTCAAGTATCTTTAAAATTTCTTCAACCTTGGCTTGATCAATTTCGATTCCCTTATGTCGCACAATGAAGTCTAGAAGCTAACCCCAAAGGCACATTTCAATGGGTTCATTCTAAGTTGATATCTTCGAAGCAACTCGAACACCATTCTCAAGTCTTGCAAGTGGTCATTTCGCTTTCTTGACTTCACTATCAAGTCATCAACATAACATTCAACATTTTTGTGGAGAAAGTCATCAAAGATATTCTGCATAGCCATTTGATATGTGGCACCAACATTCTTCAAATCAAAAGGCATTACTTGTAGCAATAAATGTCGTTGGGTGTACGAAATGCAGTGTGTTCTTCATCCTTTGGTGCCATGCGGATTTGGTTATAGCCTGATGAACCATCAATGAAAGACATCGCCTCGTAACCATTGGTAGCATCAATCATCAACTCTGGGATGGGGATCGAAAACTCATCCTTAGGACATGCGTTATTGAGATCCCTAAAGTTAACGCAGACTCAAATTTAGCCATTCTTCTTTCTCACGGGAACGATACTTGAAATCCATGTGGGGTATTTAACTTCGCGAACAAATCCAACTTCAATGAGTTTGTTAACTTTATTTTCAATTAATGGAACCAAATCTGGTCTGAAATGTCTTTGAGCCTGCTTAACAGGCCGAGCATCATTCTTGACTCTAAGTTGATGGACCGCTACTTTGGGATTCAATCCAGGAATCTCCCTATAACTCCAAGCAAACACATCCTTATATTCTCTGAGTATATCCATGTAAGCGATTTCTTCTTCAGTTACGAGGGAAGCACTTAGATAGGTTGGCCTTGGAACTTCATCAGTGTCAAGATCAACTTCCTTCAGAGAGTCCACTGTGGACTTCACTCCTTCTTCAGGTTCTGGAGGAGCATCTCCAGCATCTTCATCCTCCTGAGGATCACTATCATTGACCGCTATGTGATAACACCAGATGACATCCTCTAGCTTCTCGTCAACCTCCATTTGAGATGAGGTATCATGCTCACTTTGTGTACATGACGAGCCTACACTTTCTTCATCTTCGTCACGATCCTTGGTATAAACCACAGTGTGATTCTTTTCCTTCAGCACCTTCCCACATGAATCAACACGTTTCGTTTGTCACGTTATTTTAGAAGGAATCAAACTTTGAAAATCTTTCTGGTTTTTAAACAAAGTGGGAATTCTTACACTCTGGCAGTTTCTCTGAAACTTGCTCTTCTTCTTCAATGTGCCTAACCTTTCAAACACAAAAGTTCTCACAGTTGATTTCCCTAATCGGTTAAAGATAGAAGGTCTTTTGTCAGGCACACTAGACTCATCTTCGATAGTGATGTAATTGGTAGTTGCTCTTCTTATAGAGATGCGAATTGGCGGTGGTTGCTTATACCCCAAATCCTCACGTGATTGTCTGATGGGAGTTTCCCTTACTTCGATGGTTTATTGGGGTTGTAACCGGCCTTTGCAAATAACTTGAAGGCATTTGGATCAAAACCTTCATTTTTGTGTTTTTTAGGGAGTGCCACATGTGTTATCTTCTTTTTCAAACGCACAATTTTCCCTTTATTCGAAAGGGAGTGCGGCTCCTCATTGCCAACTTTAACTTTTTCGGCAGTTGCATCAGCTCTTTTAGTTGTGACATTTTCGACTTTCACTTCTTTCACAATGTAGTTTTTTAATTAGAACTTTGCATCGATGAAGTGTGATTCAGCTTCTGCAAATGGCTTATCATCAGCAACTATCTTTTTCTCACTCCACCTTCGAGATACTTCAAACATTGATAGTAGGAGGACGAAACTATTTTATTCTCGTGTATCCAAGACCGTCCAAGTAACATATTATGGTGAAGTATTTGCGTCGATTACATGCACCCATGTGCTTGATCGCAAATCTTCAATGTTAATTTCTAGCTTGATAGAACCTATGGCCCTTTGCGCCCCTTGATTGAATCCTTAAAATTATCAAGCGGCTCTCAGAAAGCTCCTTGGGTGAGATGCCGAGTTACTTCATGGTACGAATAGGAAGAATGTTAACTCCAGATCCATCATCTATCAAGATTCTATTTATCCTCTTCTTAAGCGTATGACCCACCATATATAAAGGACAATTATTTTATCACATGTATGAACTTCTTGAAGAGAGAGTTCAGAAAGCTTTTCCAGCGATAACGAAGAAAATATTGATAGGCTTTCATTCTTTACTTCTTCATACGTATTGAATCATGATACCTTGATATTGTTTTGAGAAATCTTCATGTCGAACCCACTTGGTAGGAATTCCTCCAAAGTCATAGGACATTGTGGTTTCTGGTGGTACTGCACCTCTTCTTTTGGCTTCTTTGACCGCTCAACATGTTTTTTTATTCCTTGGACTTCTCACTATGTTCTTTCTTGTTGGTTGTTCAGACGATTCCTTCTGTGGACGTGCTTTGGAGCATCTCCATCTAGTCACCAGAATCCAACCCTCATTATCATCTTCATCAACTTGGGTTTTACCTTACTTTAATGGTCCTTCTTCTTCACGCTCTTCATAATTGCATATTTAGATCGGATCAAGAGAGCTAAAGGTGATAGATATTTGATTAGAACTTGCCTTATCATCCTGAAGCACAATCTTCTTCTTATTAGCCAGCTACATAATTTTGTCCTTGAACACAAAACGCTTCTCAAGAGGGTAGCCCATAAGCCGATGATACTTGCAATAATTTGGATCATTTGTTCTTCCAGCTTCATTGGGTCGCTTCATCTCTGGCAATTCAATGATTTTTAACTCAAGTAGTTCATCAAAAATTTCAAGGACATCAAAATTGAGGAAGGGGTATTCCCTTTCTTGCATTTCTTTCAAGGTTAATTTTTGATTTTGATTACCTCGAGAGGAAGATGTTTTCACATTCTGCTTCTTGCTCACCTTTGTAGTAAACTTTAATGGTGATACATTAGCATTCATGGATTCTTTGTTGTCACTCTTGGGTACAAACTTGCTCCATCTTTTGGGTTCTTGCTTTTCCTTCCCTTTACGAGGGTCCAAAACAGGCATCACTCTATTTCCAGCAGAAGACATGCTCAACTCCATGTCATTAGCACAAATAGCTAGCTTTTCAAAAGACCTTGGTTTAATTTCCTGTAAGATGTAGAGAAGTCCCCAATGCATTTCTTGGATACACATCTCTATTACAGAAGCTTCACTAAGTCTATCTTTGCAGTTTAGGCTTGCATTTCTCCAATGATTGATGAAATCGATGACCGGTTTATCTTTCCTCTGGTGAGTATTTGTGAGTTCCACCATGCTCATAGTATGCCTTCTTCTATAGAAGCGATTAAGTAACTCCTGCTCCGGTTGCCCCCAACTATGTATAGAATTAGGCTCAAGATCTATGTACCAATCAAAGGCATTCCCTTTAAGGGAGCGGACAGACTTCTTGAAAAGATAGTCTCTTTAAGTCCCCGCATTGTTACATGTTTCGATAAAATGTGTAACATGTCTCTTTGGGTTTCCCTTGACCTCAAACTGCTGAAATTTAGGTGGCTGATAATCGGCGGGCATCTTGAGGATATCGATTCTTATGGTGTAAGGCTTTGCATATGTGAAAGAGGACTTGAAAGCAACTTCATACTTGTTCCTAATAGTCCACTCAATGAACTCCTTCAGCTGGTAAAGTGGAATCATCCCTTTAGAAGAAACTGAAATTTCCTTGGCAGTCGATGCATATTTTGTGGGAGCTTCTATTTCTTGAACTTCTGGAGTCTTTCCAGGTGCATGACTAGATCTCCTTCCACTAGGTCATCCACCTTGTTCAGCAATTTCTCAATCCGAACATCTTGATTTTGCACATACTTGGCCAGGCCTTCAATTATCTTCGTCAAGTTTGCTAGTTGCTCCTCCATAGATGAAGCGTCAGTTACCATCGCTTGCATGATTGTTGGGGATGTTGGAGAATAGCATGGATTATCACATAAATTGATCTTTAACGGGCTCACCTTATGTGGTGTGAGTGTAGAAGACCCACCACTCGAAGTATTATCATCTCCCTTCGTAGCAGAGTTCTTGGATCCAGAGAGGTCAAGTAGAGTCAGGGTCTTCTTGATTCTCTCAGTAACATTGCCTTCTTCTTTTGATGTATTGGTATAGGATCTTGCTCCTTTTGGGGATGAAGATTCAAAGACTGGAGTTGATGCAGACGGCACTTGGAGTGCTTGTTGTCCTAGTATGCTTGTTTTGCTTCTCGTGACTGGTCTAAAACTTCCAAAAGTAACACCGAGGATACTTTCCACCTCAGCAGAGAACTTGGAGTCGGCAATCTTGGGGGAAGTTGAATTGGAGTTGATCTTCTTAGAAGCCATTTTGATGTTCTTGATCTTTAAAGATTGAAAAGATGAGATGAGAGGTAGAAATTATCCCACTGGGCGTGCTAGAATTTGTAGACAATAAAATCTCACGCGGAGAAAATAATAATCAGGAAGAAAAAATATCGCAACAATCGTAGTATTTGATTTCAAATATGAGTGTTACAATCTCTATTAATCCTCTGATTCTTCCTTTCAAATATAAATTCAAGGGCTTTGAGTTTGATCTTGAATCTGATAGATTTGATCTTGACTTGTACTTGAATTCAAGGGCTTTTGAGCTTGATCTTGAATCTGGTGGTCTTAATTTTGGAAACTTGTAGAGAAATACTGGAGTGCTTGAATGCTTGTAGCTTGTAGAGAAAACTGCAGTGTTTGATCCACGAGCTCTATCTGGCTTGTTGTTAGAATTTAGGTCCCTTTTCTAAATTATGAGACCCCTATTTATAGTTGTAGGATGGAAGAGTTGCGATAAGGATGGACTTCTTTCAATCAATCAGATTTAAGTTGACATGGTGATATTTGATTGGTCGGAACATATCACTTATACACATGGCACATTTTCACTAACCTTTGATTTGAATAGGCATGCTATATTATTTTGACATATGGCATGATCTCATTGGCTCTTTTATTTGACTTGGAGTGACACGTCATTTGATACGTGACATCTATTTGGGCCTATAGGAAGATGACCTATTGGGCTCATTAAAGTGTGCTTATCTTTTGTAGCCAATTTGATGGGCTAACCCAAAGAAATTAGACCATTACTCAAATTCATATTTAGTGAACTCAGATGATTAATATAATTATATTAATTCATAATATTTATTTGGACTAATATATCTTAAATTTAAT
>JACEIK010004474.1:93514-119891 GCA_018107945.1 Datura stramonium
TTATTTAAATTATTCTTTATTTCACTTATTAAATTGTCTTAATATGTACACATAATTATATTAAATAATAATTATGGGGAAACCATATGGACTATCATATCTATAAGGTGTTTCTGATGTGGTTCCGTAGCATAAGATGTTTGCTGCACCAGGGTCAAATTTGGGCCATTACAAGCTTGGTATTATATCTTTACATTATACAAGTGTCCTAGGATCTGTGTTTAGAGTTATGTCTAGTGGATTCTTCCTCTTATAGCTTGATTATCTACATAATCGAGAGACTCCCAGGATATTTATACATGTTTTTTATTTTACTTAATTCTAAATTATGTTTTAGATCTTGAACTGCTCTTACGATCATTGTAATATACTCGCTATTTGTGCCTCACAGAAAATGGTGTTGACACGCATTGGAACCGCTAACAAGGCTAACACTGCTGCTTCTAATGCAGCATTGGGAGGACATCCAACTTTCGACCATACTACTATAGCAGCTAATTTTGAAGTGGGGACTGGTAATGTAAATCAGGCATCTCCACAAGCTCCGTCAGTTTCTACTGGAATTGCTATTGATATTAGGTCTATACAGAGTACTATTCAAATGCTTACTACTCTAGAGATTGGCCAACATGAACATGCTAACACTAGTTGTGCTTCAGTAGCCGAAAGAGGAAAAGTTAAGCACTTTTTGAGTTTGAACCCATCGAAGTTCTATGATTCGCACATGGAGGATGACCTGCAATACTTTATTGATGATACCTTCAAGGCTCTCAAGCTATCGATTCCCATGATTTCGAAGTTGTATTGTTTTCTACTTATCAGTTTAAGGATGCAACTCATGCATGGTTTGAGATTTTGGAGAGTGAACATTCCACTACTGCTACTCCTACTTGGACTGAGTTCGAAAAGACATTCATATAGAAATTTCTAAGGTAGAGCAATTTTCTTTGGCTACAAAGTTCGAGCAATTAGAGCAGGCTTTATGACTATTCTTGAGTATATCCCACAGTTTACTCTCTTGGCTAGATATGCTATGTATGTGATCCCAACAGAAAAGCAAAGTTGGAGAGGTTTACGTGTGGCTCAAGAACACATGGTAAGGAAGTGCCTGCTACTACTGCTATGTCCTCCACCTACACTTTTGCATCATTGGCAGGCTTCGCTGAGAGGAGAGAGAACTGCAATAATAAAGGAGGGGTGGTGAGAGAGAATAAGAAGGCCTGATCAATGAGTAATTTTGATATAATGGGGGATAACGACGAGGGCCTTATGCGCCTAATCAGTCTAATTATAATGTTCAATAAAGTAGACAAGGTAAAACTATAATAATCAGAACATGTCTTCTCAGAATGTTAAACAGAGGGCTTATTCATCGAATAACCCTGAGACTTGAGTTTGTCATATTTGTGGAATAAAGGGATATACCAACAAAGATTTCAAGAAATGACAGATATGATTGAATAACATTTTCGATCAAATAAATTATGCACGTGTTGCTATTAATGATGCTTCTATAATGAATAACAATATTGTCCCAAATGCTCAAATGGAGTGAGATATAATAAGGAGGGCTAGAGCACCATGAAATGAAGATTCATATAGTTTATTCTTTCTTCTATTGTCATAGTTGTATGATTATGATTGAGTATTCTCCACGAGCATGAGTAACTATTTTTCTATTATTCTAGGGTTACGGGATTACCCATGAATGTTGTATTTTGAAATTTTATATTAGTGAAGCTTCAATTATCACTAATTTATATTGGTTTAGTTATTTTATCATGATCTTAACTATTTGATTGTCTCATCAAAAATCAAATATTGTCTATGAATCTAGGTCTAACTCCGCAAAGAGGGACATATATTGCATTATAGGATAAAATAGAGCTTGTTCTAGAATGGGATACACTAGAAATGATTTAGTGGCAAGGATAGGAATATACCTACTTGTTTTGCTTACTCAGATATATAAGATGCAACTGCATTCATACAACTTTTGATGACTATCGAAATATAGGAATTACAGTAATATTAATATGTGAAGGGGTATAGGGAAGAACCCATTAACAATATCAACCTTGTAATTAGTAAATCAGATTTTTAAAAATAGCTAACTAAAGTGGATACTCAACAAGGTTAAAGACAACTAAATGTAAATCTGAAATATTTCTCACATATAAAAATCTCAAAAGAATATTAGTTTACATTTTCTATTTTAGATATTTGATTTACAACTCATGATAAACTCTTGGATAGTTACAATTGTTTAATTTGATTCATAAAGTTAATCGAGAAAGTCCTCGTGAGAATGGTATTTATGCTATCATTTTATTACTTGTCAGTCATGTACATTTGCATGAGCGGTGGATCTGACCACTTTTCTAATTACTTGGCTCTTGATTCATTCACGTCATTAAAGGATTAACATAATTTAAATTAATTGTGTTGTTTGAGACTTTATTATTGTCACGATCCGAGTTGGGACCCCGAATCGAGACACGGAACCTAGAATCACGAATGGCCCCAAGTCGATCCATGGCATGAACATAGTAGCTAAAGAGCATAACTAAGACAGAAATCATCCAAATCATGAATAAATCGAAAATATGAATAAAGAACTTTTGAATATTTGAGTATTTAACATTTGGCAAAAGAAAACTGAACACAATTACATAATGTCTGAAAAAGCCTCTAGTGACTGACGAGCTGATAGGACAACACCCTCAACTAGCTTTCTAAGTACGAAAAGTGAAAGGTAACATAATAATAACTAATTGCATGTCCTCGGTAGATGAGGACTCGCCAAGTAGAGTTGGCTAGCTGGACTGGAACGGGAGCGGCTAAGGACGAGGCTGAACCTGATCACTCGAACCTGTATCATGAGACGATACAATATAGAGCATGCCGTCAGTACTCAGTACTTGAAATGTACCAAGCTTGCGAGGTAAGTAAAAGTGGACAGTTAAAACACATAGAGTTCATAAGAGCAGAACAATTCAAAACCTAAAATAATAACTATAATGTAACCAAGAGGGCTCCAGGTTTCCAAAGCTATTCATAAACTTTTCATAATTATAATCATAAGAGGAACCTTGTAAAAACATATCTTGAGCCAAAATATCATAAACATAATCATGCATAAACATAAGGAATAATGGGAGTCTTATAACCGACATACCCCATATGAGCACACATGGAGCCCGACCTGTAAACCCCTAGTCGGGAGGGTGTTCATACCTTACCAAGGGTAGAACCATGAAAAGACCCACCAAAGTAACGAAAAATAGAATCTTTACGAAAATTAATTCCTATTCAAAGAGTGCATAACCGCATGGATAAGCTCACACTAACCCGTCAATTTGGGAAGGTGTGATATCACAAAGGGAGGCCCATTTGGGGAAAAGCGGACAGTTTCAAGGAAGGTCCCATCATGGCTACATTGGCATGTAGTTCTGAGACTCGAGGTATGCTTGGACCCTAAGTCTACGCGGTGCTAAATAATACTCCCAAAATATATATATAGTGCTCACATCATAGTAGTAAAAACTACATGAAATTCATGGGCTAGTTTAAATCATGATAATCATAAGCATGTTTGAAATACGTGAACTAGCCATGGAATAGGGCCCGTGAGTCGGCTATAATAATAATCGTGACAAAACATGGAAGTCATCATACATACTTGATAATAATCCTCATAATTAGAGTCATAGTTTAATAGAGTATACTTGTAGGAAATCATGCATTATTGAATATAAATAAAATTTGGACTTGAGAGATGGAAAATTCATAAGTGAATCAAAGGAATTCATGAAAGGAGTTTAACCCTAAAGTTTCATGATCATGCTTGAATCATGGGATATTCTAATTTCACAAAATACTTGAAGAAATCATAAACCCTATCATGTAAATCATGTTTTCATATGAAATCGACATTACCCATAAGGAAATCATAAGGAATTTCAAAACCCTACCTAGAAATCACCAATTCCGAAATTGGGGTTTTTGGGAATTGGGTGATCTTACTTTTGATGGAAAGGGGACGTGAGGTTGAAAGAAAACCCCATTCATAGACCCACATATATGAATTGATGAATCCCCAACTGGAAAGGATGAACCCCACTTGATTCTTGAAGAACTTGAGGAAGAACCCTGAAATTTCTTGAGGGATTTGAGAGAATTGATTTGTCAATTTAGAGTGTTAGGAGAGTAATGTGTGATCTAGAGTAAATAATACCCTTAATACATCTTTTCTATTCTTAAAACGATGTAGTTTAGAACCTTAGAGCTTAGGATTTATGAAAATACCCTTAATGAAATTTCAGGAAAATAGGGTATTGCTAGGTACCACGGATCGTACCACAGGTCATACAAGAACCCACGGTCCATGGTTTCCTCCTGTCTATCCAAGTCTACAAACCTCAACCATTCTGAAGTTTCCATAGGCAAAACCAACAGCTCGTAGGTTCTTCTTACAAGTTGTTCTTTCAGTTGTCTGATTAGTACCGGAGACCCACCTCACCTGCCTTTACTCTTGACCACTAGTTGTACCCAAACATACGACTGGTGGTTTGCAACTGTAGCTCACCAATTCAACTCCTCCACTTATAACGACCGCCTACCAACGACCCGTGGTTTCCCATAATAGATTGTACCACGACCGTACCATCTATCCTGATCATCCCTATGTTAAACAACGGTTTCATCCTACGACCCGTTACAACCACATATGAGTCGTACCTTAAGTTGTTACACCAGACCCTCTTTTGCAGATGCTAACCACGACTCCAAACACAACACATCAAACCAACCCAGAACTCGTACCATGAGTCATTTTGAGAGAAAATTGAAGATATTTCTACTGGTCCTCTTTTGAAACCCGAACATAGTCTCAAGAACTTCTGGGGTATTACAATATCTCCCCCTTGGGAACATTCGTCCTCGAATGTAGACTAAGCATACTGAAAGAATAAGGAAGGAATTGAAATCCAAAAACTGAACTGCTATAGCAGAACTGATGGAGTGACTGATTCCGAACATGAAACGCATGACTGAACTGAACTCGCAAAATATACATACATGCTAAATCTTGAAAGGAATTTACATGCACAGACTAGTGATGAATCTTAATATAATACTAAGGATGATATTTATACCTTAAGATGGATTGGAACTGGAAATAGATGCAGGTATCTATCCATCATATCTTCTTTGGCTTCCCATGTAGCTCCCTTAACTAGCTGGTTACTCTACAAAACCTTTACCGAGGCCACTTTCTTATTTCTCATCTTACGAACCTAAAGATCAAGAATCTCGACTGGTACCTCCTCATAGGTAAGGTTGTCCGTCACCCCAATACTCTCTACATGAACAACTAGAGATTGGTCTCCGATGCATTTCTTCAACAAGGACACATGATATGCAGGACGCACTGAAGCTAACTCCGCTAGTAGCTCCACCTCATACGCCACACTGCCAACCCACTTCACAATCCGGTATGCCCCAATATATCGTGGACTAAGCTTTCCCTTCTTTACGAACCTCATAACTCCCTTCATGGGAGACACCTCTAGAAATATCCAATCATCAACGGCAAACTCAAGATCTCTTCGCCTCACATCCGAATAAGATTTTTAACGACTCTGAGCAGTTTTTAGCCTAGCTCTAATAAGATGAACCTTCTCCATAGCCTCATGAACTAAATTTTGCCCTATCAAGGCAGCCTTACCTACCTCAAACCAACCAATAGGCTATCTACACCTCTGCCATAAAGAGCATTAAATAGAGCCATCTAAATACTTGAGTGGTAGCTATTGATATAAAAAACTCAATAAGAGGCAATTTATCCTCTCAACCACCCTTGAAATCGATCACACGGGATCTTATCTTATCCTCCAAGGTCTGAATAGTCCACTCGGCCTGACCATCTGTCTGAGGGTGAAAAGTTATGCTAAGCTTCACCTACATGCCAAGACTCTTCTGAAATGACCTTCAAAACTGAGAGGTGAACTGAGTACCCCTATTTGAAATGATGGATAGTGGCACTCCATGTAACCGAACAAACTCCTGAATATACAATCTAGCATAGTCCTCGGCTGAATCGGTAGTCTTAACCAGTAAGAAATGGGCTGCTTTGGTCAACCTATCCACAATCACCCATATGGAGTCATACTGTCGATGAGTACGAGGAGGCCCTGTAATAAAGTCCACATTGATCTCTTTCCACTTCCAAGTGGGGGGATACTAATGTCCTGAAGCACCCCCACCAGGTCTATGATGTTCAACTGTAACCTATTGGCAATTCGAACATTTGGCCACAAACTCTACTATGTCCTTCTTCATGCCACTTAACCAATAGACCTCCCGTAGGTCACGATACATCTTGGTGATGCCTGTATGTATAGAATATCGAGAACCATGAGCCTCATGTAACACCCATTCTCTCAAATCCCCAACACTTAGAACACATAAACATTCTTGATATCGAAGCACACCATCTACCTCTAGGAGAAGACATCCACCTTATAAGTTTAGACCACTTCCTTTAACTTAACCAAAATGGGATCCTCATCTTTCCTGGCCTTGACTTCTGTCACCAAAGAGGATTCTGAACCGTTCTGAACAATGACACCACCATCTGCGAGTAAACAAGGCAAAATCCTAGTCGTTCAAGCCGATGTACATCCTTCACCAACTCTTTCCTGCCCTCATCTACATGAGACACACTCTCCATGGAAAGCCTTCTAAGAGAGTCTGCCATCACATTAGCCTTGCCTGAATGATAAAGGACACTCATATCATAATCTTTAAGAAGCTCCAACCACCTTCTTTGTCGCAAGATCAGATCCTTCTGTGTAAACACTTACTATAGGCTCTTGTGGTCCTTGAAGATTCACAAATCCATTGGTGCCCTCAAGTAGGGTTAATACTGGGGCTGAAGTAAGTCGAATCTTCAACTCCTGACAACTCTTCTCGCAGGTGTCTAACCGTTGAAACTTAACTTTCTTTTGAGTTAACTTAGTCAACGGCGCTACAATGGATGAAAATCCTTCAACACACCTCCTATAGTAGCCAGCTAACCCCAAGAAACTCCTGATATGTGAAGGACTAGCTATTTTAGGCCAATTCTTCACAGCTTCTATCTTTTAAGGGTCCAGCTCCACAGCCTGGCTTGACACCACTAACCTAAAAATGCTACTGAGTTTAGTGAAAACTCACACTTGTTGAGTTTAGCGAATAACTAATGATCCTTGAGAGTCTGTAGCACCATTCGCAAATGAGCGGCATGCTCCTCCTCACTTCGAGTGTATACGAGAATGTCATTAATAAACACAATCATGAACATGTCCAAATATGACTTGAACAACATGTTCATCACATCCATAAAAGTTGTAGGAGCATTCATTAGTCCAAAAGCTATAACTAAAAGCTCACAGTGACCATACCGAGTCCTAAAAGCTGTCTTCGGGATATCACTCTCCATAACTCTGAGCTGATGATAACCTGACCTAAGGTCGATCTTGGAAAAACATTTTGCACCCTGAAGCTAGTCAAACAAGTCATCAATTCTGGGAAGGGGATACTTGTTCTTGATTGTGACCTTATTCAACTGTCGCTAGCCAATGCACATACGAAGAGACCCATCCTTCTTTTGGACAAAGAGAACTGGTGCACCCCACGGGGATTTGCTAGGTCTGATGAAACCCTTGTCTAAGAGATCCTTCAACTGCTCCTTCAACTCTATTAGCTCAGTTGGAGCCATTCTATACGGAGGAATAGATATAGGCTGGGTGTTGGGAAGAAGGTCAATGCCAAAATCAATCTCCCCCTTGGGAGGGACTTCAGGGAGATCATCTAGAAATACCTCTGGGTATTCACATACTACTGGGACAGACTGAAGAGTCGGGGTCTCAGATATAGAATCCTTAAGCTGAACTAGATGGTACACACAACCTTTGGCAATCATCTTTCTAGCCTTAAGGTAGAAAATGAAGCAACCTACAGGCACAAATGAACTACCTTTCCACTCTAGTACTGGCTCCCGAAAAAAAAAACTCTACCAAAAGGGTCCTACAATTCACTGAGGCATAACATGCATGTAGCCAATCCATGCCAAAGATAACATCAAAATCTGCCAAGGCTAACTCTACTAAATATGCTAAGGTGGCTTTCTGAAGGACTATGACAGGGCAATCTCTGTATACCCGTCGAGCTATGACTTAGTCACCAACTGGAGTAGAGATTGAGAAGGATTCTGATAGGATTTTGGGACTGACTCCAAAACTACTAGCAACATAGGGAGTCACAAAAGATAAAGTAGTCCCTGAATCTAACAATGTATATAAAACAAGATGAAATACTCGTAACATACCAGTGACCATATCGGGTGAAGTCTCCTGCTCCTGTGATGTGAGTGCATAGAACCTATTCTATCATTGACCGCCAGCTGAAGTAGTAGAGGCATCCTGCTGGAAGGGACGTGCTGCTGAAGCTGCAGAACTAGTGATAGGGGTACGGGCCCCACCATCGCTCCATCTGGCTGAAGGGCAATCTCTGAGTCTATGTTCAGGTTTTCCATACCCGAAAAAAGCATATAAACTAACTAAACACCACCCTAGGTGGTTCTTGCTACACTTTGCATAGGCTGGAAAAGTGCAATCTCTTGTAGTGCTCCCCTAGCCCCTCGATCCTGACGCTCTACCCCTCTGCTCACATCTGGGTCTAGACGTGACACTGGATAATGATGGTGCCGAGGCCGATGACCTCTACTGAAACTAAGGGCGGTGATCGCCACCATATCTCTGCTGGATGAACCCAACACTGCCCATTCTAGCCATCCTGGCCTCTCTCTCTCTCTCCCTCATTTTCACTGCCTCCATCTGTTGGGCATACAAAACCAGTTTGGAGAAGTCAATATCCCGATGTAGCATGGTGGTTCTGCAGTCCTTGACCAAGTAATCTGCTACTCCATTCACAAACCGGCTCACCCGAGCCCTCTGATCGGCCAGCATCTCCGGTACATTATTGGAAAACTGGGTGACCTCTAGAGTATACTCCTGAATGGTCATATTGTTCTATTTCAAGTTCACGAACTCGGTCTCCTTGATCTCCCTCGTCTCCCGGGGAAAGAATCTGTCCAAGAATGCGGTGAGAAACTCATCCCAACTAATAGGACATGGGTCATACTAAGCACCCATGGTCCGTGATTTCCTCCTGTCTATCCAAGTCTACAGACCTCAACCATTCTAAAGTTCTCCATGGCCACAACCAACAACTCGTAGGTTCTTCCTATGAGTCATTCCTTCAGTCATCTAATCTTTACCTAAGACCCACCTTGCTTGCCTCAACTCCTGACCACGAGTCGTACCCCAACCTATGACTCGTGGTTTGCTCCCGTATCTCACCAGTTCGACTCCTCCAACATCCAAAGACTGCGTACCAATGACCCATTGTTTCCCACAACAGATCGTACCACGACATGTACCATCTATCCTGACCAGCCCTATATTAAACAACGGCTTCATCTTATGACACGTTACAACCACATACGAGTCGTACCTTAATTCATTACACCAGATCCTCTTTTACATCTGCTAACCACGACTCGTCAGACCAACCCACGACTTTACCATGAGTCGTTCTAAGAGAAAATTGTAGATTTTTCTGCTGATCCCCTTTTCAAATCCCGAACCTTGTCTTAGGAACTTCTGGTGTATTACACTTATAATTGATTTAATTGATTGACCTAATAAATCAAATTTTGGCTAAACCGGAATATACAACATCATTCAACTCAAGATCACTTCACAAACAATTTTCTTCCTACAAAGAATCAATCTTTTCATATTTTTATTGGTATATAATTTTGCAGGGAACATATCACAAAGTAAGATCAATTAATTTTATCATAAAATGTTATGATAGGATCAATAAATATTTCTTACCATTGGTTAGAGATATTGAGTTCTAGCCTTGGAAATAGAGAAAATCCTAGTAAGGATTGTTCCCTGCTTTAACGGCATTATGTGATAAAGTTGAGATTAGTCAAGGCCCAAAGAGCACACCAATTATCGACTGAAAATTAAAGAAATGATTAGGTAATATTAAGAGAGTGTATCTCAAAACTCGAACCAAAAATTTAAAGTTTATAGGTTCTTATAATGACTTCAAGTTAATATATATTNATATTAATAACTATATTCTTAGTCAAATAACAACAACAACAACAACAACAACAATAACAACAGTAATAATAATAAGTTTCTTAATACAATTATGGGATTTAAGCAAAAGCTACTGGGTTCACATGAACCCATAGGCTTAAGGATAGATCCTCCTTTTATAGCCATTAATATGAAGAAAATAGGAGAAGCCAAAGTATGTAGTACCATTTGGTTTAGCAAATAATCATACTTTTCTATGTAAAGCTTTGGGTATGTCATAATTTTCAGGCTCTATGATGTGGTCTAGCACCATTACGTCCCTGTCGTATAGTAGGAAGGAATACGTGGTAGGGAGAGTAATCTTCTAGAAAAATAATGGAGTTTGCATCCTTTTAGTACTTGTAAATTTAGTTTAAGTTTTATGCACTCACACTGCCAAAATGTTATACTATTCAAAAACCAATTACATTTAACTATATATAGTAAACACTAGATTGTGTCACGATCTGAGCATGGACCTTGCATCGAGTCATGGGACCTAGAACCATGAATGGCTCCAAAATAACCCATGGCATAGCATAATTCTAACATAACAACAACTAACAGAGATATTTGAGCAGAAGCTTAACTAAAATTTAACAAATCATAAGGAAAGGATAAAATTTGATAACAACACCGAGACATAAGCTGAAACTAACACCACACTATCTAAAAGCCTCTATTAATCTGATGAATTGCTGGGAAAAGTCCCCAGCTAACTCCAAAATATGAGAATTAGAAATTGTCACGCCCCGAGTCTACACCATGAATGGAACACGGTACTTGAAGTCACGAGTGACCCCAAGTCAACCCCTGGTCTATCATACACTAGTATGTTGAGTAAAAGAAATATAGTGAAATCTTTGAAATAATAATATAAAAGAATTTATGAAAGTAAAACTGAAGACATAAAGTTTAATTTATCTGAAGTCTGAAACAAATTCTCTGTCTGAAAGCCCTCTAACTGATGAGTGGCTGGGACAAGTCCCCAACTAACTCTAAGTCTAGCTAAAAATAATGAACTAACTGAAATAAATGAAATAAGGCCCTCGAGTATTAGGACTCACACTTCAACTACTAAGGAGGAAGATCTGAACCGTGGCAAATAATGGTGTTGAGTCTGAGAACCTACAACTGCATCATGAAACGATACAGCATAAAAGTATGCGTCAGTACTTTGAATGCATTGAGTAAGTGGGAGAAAACAAAACTAAATATAATGTATAAACTGATATGACATGCAATGACCAATAAGTAAACTGAACTGAACTATTGAACTAAACTGAGGTGGTCAAAAGGACCGTTTCTGATGGTCAAGGCATGTCCTAAATCTGAAAGTACTGAGTCTGAGATACTGAACTGAACTGAGCTAAACTGATAGAAATAGAACTGAACTAAGATGCTTATTCTGAAATTGGATTGTACTGACTAGTGGGAGAATAAGAACTTTACGGTGGTTGTGAGAAGAGTGAGGGATTAGAGTAGGAAAACTCCTTTAATTCATCCCAAACGAAGCCTAAAACGACCTAGTTTAAGAGTTAGAAGCATAGAAAATTATAAAAATACCCCTGGAAAAAAGTTCTCAAAAATCTGTCTATTTGGTGCTACTGGTTGTACCATGACTCGTGGTGGCTTCCTACGGGTTGTGGTATGCCATTCGTGGATTTTGAGAGGCTTTAAAAGATTTATGAAGCCCTTGGTACGAGTGTCTGGTATGAGTCGTACCTTCATACCACGAGTCGTACCAAGACTCGTGGTAACAGGGTTGGTCCTATCCGCCAAACCTAACAGTGCTTTACTAAACTGGCCATAACTTTTTACTCCGAACTTCGATTGATGTAAGGTTGGATGCGTCGGAAAGAAGACTCAAAGAGATTTAATTTGATATGCCGGATCAACCAAAAACAATTCGTATAATAGGAGTTATGATTGTTTAAAGTTGGCCCTTGTAAGAACTTTCATGAAAAACCCAATCGGTAGGAAACTCTCAACTCAACTTCATGCTAGAGATTCCTTATAACCTTAAATTGCATCCAATGCACTTCTTACACCTAAGAATTGTTGTTAACAACTTTATTCCTTAAATTCATTATGTTTGGGTCTATCCACCTTCATAAAACAGTTTCAAAGTTAACCAAAAGAAAAAGGTGTACGACATCTCAACTCATGACTTAAATGACAATTCGTTCCATCATCTTACAACTCGTACTAAGTCTTTGCAACTATTGATCCTTCCTTACAAATTCTCTAAACCTCCTATCTATGATCCTTCACTATGACTCGTACCAGCCTGATACGGATCGTAGGATCTAATCGTGGTTTCCTTGCCTCTTCCTGCCAAACTCTCTGAATCATACCACGAAACTTGTTATGACTCATATTGACTTGATACAAGTCGTGACAGCCTACCATGACTTCTAAATTAGATTTTTCTGAGCTCTCTGGAACACACTATGAGTCCTTGGTACAATTCGTACAATCCTCCTACTAGTCGTATTGAGACTCGTTCCGAGGATATGTTTTCTAATTTTCTCTATATGATCAACTTCAAATCCAGAGTTTAGTCATAGGGATTTTTGGGGTGTTACAGAGATAATCAGAAATAAAGAATACATAACTCCTGTTCTCAAAAGATGAGGGCTTATTACTGTTAGTTGATAGAGTCTAGAATGTGTCTAACTGCGGGGCTGCGTCTGAATACCCAGATCTATATCATAAAATAATAGTAATTGGAATGTACTGAGTATATTGGAAACATAATTGGAAACATAATTGGAAACAAGAACATACTATGTATCTGAGAAAAACTGTACATAAACATAAGTGAATGAATAAGTTGAGGTAAAATACAATGGCCCTTTCTGAGATGCATGAATACCGACACAAGATGCTAGTTTGAAAACATTTAATGAAGTATAAGTAAATTTATCTTTAGGGGCCATGTACATGTACTGAAGATTGAATCTGAAAACATAAACTGAAAACTGTAACTGAAATAACTGTACTAAAACTAAAACTAAACTGTATTGTGGTAGAGACTATTAACCAATAAACTCTAATGTAAGCCTTATGGAGCCCAACCTGTAACCCTGGTTAGGAGGGAATTCATACCTTTCCAAGGGTAAGAACCATGAATAGCTTGATATCAGTCATAAGCTCAAGGAGACAATCTCTACTAATGACAACCCTTGCATGCGCCCATTGAGGCAAGAGAGATACTCTTACTAGAGAGGGTCCCATATTGATAAGGCTAAGGAAAACATTCTCTACTATCTCTAATCCCTTATCCTATGGTGGCACATATTTCTGAGACCTGGGTGCGTTGGAACCTCGGCCTACTCGGTTTAGAGTACTACTCCCAACTGAACATAAGAATACACATAAGTTGATAATATGAAGATGATACCCAAAAAATAGTCATAACCACTTTATCTAGAAAGAGTCTCGAGAGCCTAAAGGACCATGAAATACTTATACTGAGGGCTCATGACTGTTATTCTAAGAGTAGTCAGGGTTATTTTCTACTAGAAAGAGGCTTGATAGTCTAAAGAACCATAACCATGTTAATCATACTAAATTCATGAAAATAATGGACTCAAATCATATATACTGAAATCATGGTAAAGTCATATATATATTTCAAAAGGGATCTTGCAGATCTCAATCTAGCTACAGGAACCACACTACTGCCGTTGCCCCCATATTCTCGACAATAGTGCTGAATCATGGTTGAGTATTAGAACTCATGCGAACATCATATCATGACATAAATCATTGATTAGAGAGGGGGGATCATGAACATACATAGCTATTTATCATAAGAGGCCTTGAAATCATGAAAATTGTATGCTATTTATCATGCAAACCTTGAAAACATGGAAAACAAGAGAGAATACATACATAGAATCAAAACCCTAAGACATGCTTTTCTAGGGAGTTGAAAAGTCTAGGGTTCATGAAATAATTAGGACACAAGGGTGAAAGAAAACCCTTGTTGATGTCCTACATACCTTATCATTGGCCTTACAACTATCAACACGAAGCCACAATCCTCTTATAACATCAATTTGTATCAATTATATGGATAGGAACTACAGTCAAAAGCTTAATGACGAAATTCAAGTCATAGAGGCATTTCATCGAACACCCGGAGGGCATAGGAAATTCAAGCCTCTTATGAGTAGGGTATCCTAACATCCACTTCTTTCTATAGCCCCTTAAAAACAAGCATTACCATTGCAAGTCCAACCAAAACAACCATATCCATCCTCAACACCGAAACAACCCCATAAACCCTAACCCTAGGTTATCACATGAAATCATGGATTCTTAGCACTATCCCATGAGTCCTGACCTTAGAACATCCCTAAGTATTAGAAAACAATACTCATGTAAGGTTTTAGGAGAGTTACTTGCCTTGGATGAAGGAGGAGTGCTCAAGATTTCAAGTCTTGGAACTCAAAGATTTTTATGTTAGATCATAAAGAAATTCATGGATTTATGTTGTGATAGGTTGGAGAATGCTTACTATCAGATCCGAGACTTATAGAAGAATATTGTAGAAAATGGGACCAGGGCCATTCAATGAGTCAAAGGATGACTCGCCTTTACATCCTACAGGTCGTTGTATGTGACTGTTGAATCAATTCTAGTGAGCTACAAAAAGTTGGCCTAAACCCCACGAGGGAATTGTATGTACCATTGTTTAAGTGTATGGGTCATCGTTTGGGGTCGGTAAAGTAGATTCAGAGAATTTTGTGGGAAGAATGGGGAAAGCAACGGATGGACCAATGGTCCCTTGTTTGGGACCATGACCCATTGTATGGGTCGTTGGTTCTGCCAGTTGCTTTAAAATTTTTGGCCAAGTTTAGAACCATTCTAAGTATGTGAATAGATCAAAACCCAATGAATTTATGAAAATAAGGTGTTAAGATCAATTATTAAGTGTAAGAAGTACATTGGATGCAAATTTAGGTTATAAGAAACCACCTAACACAAAGTTGAGTTGAGAAACCTCTTACTGATTGAGCTTTTGTATAAATTTTTACAAGGGTCATCTTCAAACGACTATAAACCCTATTTAAATTTTTTTTTATATGATTCAATACATCAAATTAAATCCCTTTATGTCTTCTTTCCAACGCATCCGACCTTACATCAATCAGAGTTTGGAGTACAATGTTATGAGAATTTTAGTAAAGCAGCATTAGAAGTGGGTGTTCGGTTCTTCAGTGTTCGATTTTGAAAAAATGTGCACCTTACGCCAAATCAAACTAATTTTGTTCGATTTGACTTTTCTACTTCGGTTTGATTTCGTTCGGTATTTTTAAAACAGTTTTTTGGTGCAAGTGAAAAGTGCCTATTGTTGAGTTGTTAATGGAGGTTTGCATCTATGATGCTACTAGACATTGTGGTGGCTCTGACTCTGATTTTTCAAAATATTGATTTATTTTATTTGAATGAGGACCTATCACATTGTAAACTAATATGAATGAGTGATAAATTCCTACGGAAATGTGAATCTTTAATGAGCTCTACTCATGGACATAAAAGTTTGAGGCAACCAATCATTGTTTCTCTATAGCAGTGTGGTTGCCTGTTAGTATTCAGTTGGAATATGAAACATCTTTTGAATCCGTCTCTAATTTACATATTTTCTTGCATTTTTCAGCTAACACATGGAACATCTTCTTTATCCATCCCTACATTATTGCTTGTTTGTAGCATATACATGTACCATGCCGAGTCAATCTCTTATACACATTTCTCAATTTATTTGTGATAACTGCACCAGCCAAGCAACTAGCACTAGTAGTCTGAGGAAAGAGGAATTGAGGATTTAGGTTAAATGATGGGTTAGGTTTTTGGATTTTGGGTTTTGGGTTTTGTGTTGAGATTTTGGGTTATATGTTAAATGACTTAAATTTGAAATAGTGAAATGAAAGACCAAATTTCAAATGGGTTGAGTACTTGTATTTATAAAACATAAATGTAAATATTATTTTAAAATATAGTTAATAAAATTTTGGTTCTTTGGTGCACCGAAGAATCGTGACCCTCAAACCGAAAACTGAATCGAAGAATCGAACTTTCTGAAAAAAAAACCAAACACCAAAGAACCGAAATCAAAAAATTAAATTAATTCGATCAATTCAGTTTTTCGGTTCTTCGGCATTTATGCCCACCCCTAAGCAGCACCACGCATTGGACGACCTCAGTACAGGTTGCCTATCAAACAATGACCCATCCTTTTGGTTGTTCTTTCTTCTAGTTTCAGATCTTTTTCCAGTAGTTTGGGGTATTTTGGTAAAATCCTATGCTTTTAAATCCTAAATAACGTTTTTTGGGCTTCCTAAAGGTCAAATTAAATGGTTTAACATAGCCTAAATCCTCACTCTCTTCAACCATCTGTAGATTGGATTTTCCCCTAAGAAGAAGCTAGGGTTTATCACCTCCAACTTCACAATTCCTCTTGGATCTTCAAGAAAAGTTAGTGACTCTTTTACCCATGTATGTAGGGCCATGAATGAGGGATTTCTTCCACCTTCATGATCAATTTCTTCTCCAACTCAAAAATCCAAGCCTCCAATCAAGTTTTATAAAAATTTCAGGGTTTTGACCAAATTCTATTTAAATATCCATGCTTTGTCTATGGGTCCAATTCCATCATGTTTCTATTAATGATTTAAGATTAATGGGCAGACTTTACATTCAATTTTATTATCAATTCATGTTTTCAAGTTTTATGAAAATTATGCCCTACTATGCATAATTTATAAAATTAAGCTTATGAGTCTATGATTTCAAGTATGATGAAGTGAATTATTTTTTTATGATTACAATTAACCTGACCAAACCAAACTATTTTAATTTTTCGGTTTGATTTCGGTTCTTTTAAAAAAAAATCGGTTTTTTATTTTAGAATTTTGAAATTTTAGTTTTTCGGTTAGACCAAAAATTTATATACTTTCTAAAAAAATAAAAAAATATAATTATAACTTAATTTTAAAAAAATACTACACCCAACCCAATCCCAAAGCCTATTTAGAGAATTACTTATATAATTGACACAATTCCTTAAGCTTTTTGGAAATAACAAGTTTTATAATAGTTTTAGCATGTTAAGAAAATTCTTGCGATTACTAATATGATTTGGAAGAAAGATGAAATATATAATATTTATTTAACAAAATATTAGGGACCATAGATTATTGAAATCTTTAAAGACCCTTAATTTTTTGTTGGGTCAGTTATAAGGATATTAAAGCAGATGAGAAAATTTATTATTAAATACTATCTGCGTACTACTAGATGTAAATCAACTGATCCCGCTAAGAATCTGTAAATAAAAATTTAAAATATTTCCTAATTATTATTTTTTTACTTAAAATTAAGCTTAGATGAATTAAACTTTAGAATTCAAAACATAAAATAATTTATTTTGATTTTAAAATATAAAATAACTCCGTTTTAATTAAAAAAGTAACTCATTTTGTGAGCGAAAAAATAGCCCATTAATTAGGCCCATAATTGAAAAAATCAAATTAGGAAAATCGAATTGAATCAAACCAAACTTGAAAAAAAACTAACAAAAATGAATTGATTCGGTTCGGTGTTCGGTACACTAAATGAAAAATAAAAAATTGAATCGAAAATTTAAAAAACCGAACCGAAAATCGAATGCCCACCCCTAATTACAATGCATGATTTTCACAAGAACCCTTCATGAATTTATGGATTTTAGAGTATTATGATTTCCTCAAGTATGCATGGCTTTCATGAATAACAAGTTTATGATCATGGCCGACTCACGGGCCTATTTTATGGCTAGTTCATGTATCTCAAGCATTTTATGAATCTCATGATTTCGACTAGCCCATGTACTTCAAGTATGTTTCATGATTATGTTATGAGAATTATATATATTTTGGGAGAGTATTTAACATCGAGTAGACCAAGTTCCCCGCATACCTTGGTCTTAGAACTACGTGTCAACGTAGCCATGATGGGGTCCTCCATGAGAGTGTCTCCCATGCCCGTATGGGCCACCCATGAGTTGTATCACAACTTTTTCATGGTTCTACCCTTGGCAACATATGAACACCTTCCCCACTAGAGATTTACAAGTTGGGCTCCATGTATGCTAACGTGGGGTATGTCGATTATAAGAATCTCCCACCGTTCCTCCTGTTTTCAGTTACTCATGTTCATGACTTATGATATTATGTTTCATAGCATATTTGACCCATTGATCACTTTATGAGCTTTCACTTATGATTTCAAGCATGACAACTTATATCATTTCTATTTCTAGACTTTGGGCCATTATATTGAGATTACGCTGAGTAGCTTATGAATATGTAATTTCAGATATATGATTTTTAGCATGCTTTCCTTACTCTCATGTTCTTTTGTGACTCATACTCATGATTTCAAACTAATGTTTTACTAGCATATTTTACTTTTCCCGCATACTCAGTACATTGCAAAGTATTGACTGCATACTCTATGTTATATCGTCTCATAATATAGGTTCGGGTGATCCATCTAAGTCTTTTCATTAGGTCACTCCTGCCCAGACTAGCCAGATTTCCCTAGTTTTGATGAGTTCAAATTGTCCTAGGACGTCTATGCAACACCCCGTATAGATTAAGTAATAAATTTGTACTTTGAGATAGGATTAAGAGTACTTAATAGGATATGAAGAAAGTTTTATGAGGTATTTGATTCACACTATTATCATATTGAATATTGGACGTCGATCAAGTTGTAGAACGAAATTCGGCAAAAGTTATCGCAAAATTTCCTTCTTGAGATTTCTTGAAATTTAGGTCAAACGTCTAGTGTTTTTTCTCCCATTCTATAAGGATTTAGGGGTGGTAATACCTATCAAATTAAATTATATGAGTCTAGTTTCCAACACATTAAACCATTCATCAATCCGACTTCGGAATAGAGAGATATTCGCGTTTTGTTGAGACCGCGCAAGCAGATATGTCAAAAATAACTAAGACAGTGAAGGATTATTTAATCCCCTTTGGTCGGTTTTTGGTCATTAAAATTCATTTTCCAGCAACATATTTCATTTGAAACCTCTCTCAAGTCCTCTCCATGGTTTTCTTTGGGTTTTGGAGCTAGAAGTCATAAGTCCAAGTGATTTTTGTGTCGGGGGATTGGATTCTTCGAGTAGATCGCGTCGTTGAATTGAGTTTCTGGCAGTTTGGTGTCTGCTTCTTGTTTTTGGTTGGTAAATTCTTGTTATTTGTTGGTTCTTAGTATTATTAGGATACTGAAGGAGTTGTTGATCTTGGTAGAATGTTTTTTTAGATTTCCTACCGCCGAATTCATGAAGAACTAGTCGGTAAACTTTCTTTTGTGGTGTTTCTCTTGTTGGATCTTCTAGCTGTGTGTTGGTGGTTTTTTTCTGCTTTTAGGAAGTATATTGGTGTACTTGGGGAGTGGAGGTTCGGCTAGCTTGAGTTCATCGACGCCCAAGGTATGTGTAGGACTTTGTACCCTTTTTCGACATTATTTCCGTAGACTTGTGTTAGTGTTATTATCGTGCGTGTGGGCTGTATCATGAAGCCTTGAATTGCGTGATAGGTGTACCCTTGGTTTAGCTACAGGTTTTGTGGTGTTGTGGGTTAATCTTGTCACAAGGTTGGGTTAGACTCGTGTGTCAGTGGGCACGTTGTCGAGTCGAGCAACCCTTAGAATTCATTTGTGTCACTTGACGCCATCATGAGTTGATTAGGGGTTGTTTAGGGTCCTTACTTGTGAATATTGAATTTGAATGTTTGTGATTATTGTTGTATGTCTAATTGAGTCCTTAGGGCTTGTGGATACGCAATGCACGAGAGTGTTTCCGGCTGAGGGGTTGAGCCCAAGGATTGATCAACCTATGGGGTTGAGGATGATGTCCTCCGTAGTGTCAAATCAATACATGATTCGAGAGTGGTCAGACATGTCTGAGCCTTCCTGGGATTGCGTTTGTTCTCCCAGATGGATTGATCTTTCTAACTACATAGCCGAGAGATGGTCCGACAGTTCCTGATTGATGATATATTTCACTTGTGTTATCTTTGTATTGATTGGTGGTGTTATATTGTTGTTTGGAGCTTCCTATATGTCCGAGGTATGTGGATTGCTAGGTTATATTTTTTTGAGGTTGTCGCTCTATGTTCTATTAGTTGTCTATTATCTCTAAACTCTTGTCTTATAGTCGCCTCTCATATTCAGTACATTGTGTACTGATGCCCTAGTCGGGTGCTGCATTCATGCCTGCAGTCCTAACCGTCAGGTTGATCGAGGTTCCCGAGGTTGAGTTGAGTTCCAGATAGGTGTGGTAAGCTCCAGCTTGTTTAGAGATACCTTTTTGTGATTTTGTGTACATATTGGGTAGGTCGGGGCCCTGTCCTGATTAGTATAAACTTGTTAAACTCTTTGAAGTCTCGTAGACGGTACCTGTTGGGTTGTAAATATTGTAGTAGGTCATGTGAGTCCTTATGTATGCCTTTTGGTTGTATGTGGTCTTGACAACCCTAGTAGAATAATACCTACTTGCATTGTTTTATTGATTACTACTGTCAGTATGTTATTTTATGCTAAACCTCATCAGTTCTGGACTTTGTTTTATATTTGGGCGTCATGTATGCTCCTATCAGGGATGGCATGAGGTGCAAGTCATGCTTCCTCGGGTTGGGGTGTGACAGTCTATTAGTTTATTTTGTTATTCCTTGGTCTAGTTTCAGACTCTGAGTTAGCTGGGGGCATGTTCCAGCAGTTCATCAGTTAGTAGAGGCTTTCAGATATAGAGCTAGTATATTTTGCTTTGCGACTCAGCATTATGATATTGTCATTTTACTTAGGCCTTATGTTATATAGACTTCCGCTTATCCATGCTTATAATTTAATTTCCGCCTTTTTATGCTTTTGATTCATGCTATGTATGTGTCATGGGTTAGCTTGGAGCCATTCGTGGTTCTAGGTCCCATGTCTCGACCCGAGGTCCTAGCTCGGGTCATGACAAACTTAGTATTAGAGCCAGGTTTTAGAGTGTCCTAGGGATTCTAAAATTCATATCAAGTAGAGTCTTTTTCATTGCGTGAAGCGTGCCATACTTATGAGGAAAACGCTACAAGGGTTTTTTAGAAATATTCCCTTCTTCCCTAATTCTATATCATGCTTGAAGTCCAACTCTCTTACTATTGTAACTCATATTATACGCGATCATAGAGAATATCTCCTAGTGAAGCCAGCGAACGAGGAATCAACGACGGGAATCATCCAGCCCCACGAACTCTAGTAGGCCCCTTTAGTGGGCAAGTGACAGATGTAGAACTTAAGGCTACCTTTAGAACGGCGATGCACGTCATGGTCGCTCATCTTAACCAGAAAGCAATCACACCTACTAAAACTACCGGAGGGATGACAGCTACTAGGGTTCAAAACTTCACTAAGAAGGGCTCGTCTAAGTCCCACCATTCAAAGGCGGGTTGGAGGTTTAAGGAAAGAGGAAAGGGGAACAAGAGAGCCAGGACAAGCAATTGTGAGGTTTTCCAGTAGAGGGAAAGTCATGGACACTAATCACTGCCCCATCAGAGGTCGTTGGTCCTAGCACCATTGACAGCCAGTGTTCCCTCTAGGACCGGATGTAATCCGAGAGATAGAGCGTCAGGCTTTAGGGGTCAGAGAAGCATGTAAGGGGAGCGCACTTATCCAGTTTGCAAGAGTTGCGGAAACAATCACCTTAGAGAGTGCATGGATAGTTCGGATGCTTACTTCTGGTGCGATAAGCCGCACGATAAGCTCAGTGATTGCTCAATATCTAAATGAGGTGAAGGTAGAGCTACAGTCACCTCTTCAGTAGCCCGGCAGTCTACCCAACTCAGTAGGGCGCATCAGCTGGTGTAGGTAGTGGGGAGTGTTAGGATCATTTCTACGCCTTGTCATCACTCCAGGATCGAGGAGACTCACTAGAAATAATCACAGGTAAGTCATGAGCCTTTTAGGTTGATCCTCCCATGTTGTTAGGCCCAAGAGCGGCAGATTAAAGTATGTAAACTCCTTTTAACGTTCTAGTATGAGATTTGTCTGGTAGATGGTGTAAAATGATTATAAGTATAAAGTCTTCAGTGATAGCTTCGGAGATGAATAGGAAGTAAGGAGCTACTGGTGTTTGTCTAGCCTTAATAAAGGATCCAAAAGCCTTAGAATTATGGCTTTAAACAAAGGGGGAGATGGTAAGTGAAGGGCCAAGTAAAGTTTTAAGTTTTTTCTAGTAAGGAAGTTCTAGAAATAGTATCTTGGGGTAGTCGACCCATTCCTATTCAGATGTTTTCCCCTATGTTTCGGTCGACCTTACGCTCTACTCATGCTTATGTTCAGATTCCTAGGATGATAGATAACCGCTTCAGTCAGCGATCCCAATCTTACACCATGACTTTAAAAAACTCAGCTTCATGTCAAGAAACACATTATGTATGTAAACTCATGTCTCCCATCATGCTCAGCTCTATGAACTTGGCCCTTAAGATTTGCCGTAATAGCTCATAAGATCATGTTACATCAGGTATATGCCCAACTTAGATTTATTGAACGATTCATGCTTACAATTTTCTTACTCTAAGAGTTATGTATGTTCTCACATGATGGAAATGATGGTTACAACGTGTACATTCAAGATAACTCTCTATTCATGCCATAAGTGTTAGGTATATAGAAGTTTATGAAGCACGGTTATTAGCCAATCCTGGGAGATAGGGGAATTCTTGAACAACATTAGCTACAAAGAGCCATGGGATAATAATAAGTGATAAGCTTGAATGAGGTGGTGTTGTACAGGTAAACCATAGTATGGTGTGAGCAGTGACTTCTTTATTAGAGCTCTAACTTGTGTAACTTTATTGTTAAGGGGGAAAGTAATGTTCTTAGTGGATAACTCTAGGTTGCAGGAGGTATATTCAAGTTAGGCTTGAACAAGTATGTCGTTAGACTCAGACTTTAGTATAAATAAGAGCCCCGGCGAGGAGTATAGGCTGGAAAGGTTGAGCATCAGGGTCCAGGTGGTATGCTATAGGGTATCAATATTCCTACTTGGAAGTGGGAGGAGATCAAGGTAGATTTCATTATAGGGTCATCTCATACACGCCGCCAGCATGATTCTATCCAGGTGAGTGTAGACTAGATGTCCAAGTCAACACAAGGACTATACTATATTTTATATTAGGAAGTTACTTCAGTTTCATGGAGTTCCTTTTTCCATGATCTCGGATAGGGGTACTAGTTCACCTTTTAGTTTTGGAGGTCGTTTTGAAAGGGCCTAGGTACTCAAGTGACACTTAGCACAGATTTTCACCCGGAGATAGATGGTTAGTCCAAGTAGACCATTCAAACTCTTGAGGTCATGTTGAGAGCATGTGTGATTGATTTCAAGGGTAGTTGGGATGATCACTTGCCTCTCATCGAGTTATCTACCATAACAGTTATCACTCCAACATTCAGATGGCTCCATTTGAGGCTCTTTATGGGTGGAGGTGTAGATCACCTATTGGTTGGTTCGAGGTAGGAAAGGCTACATTGGTAGGATCAGATTCAGTTCATGAGGCCATGGAAAAAGTTCAACTTATTAAGGAAAGGCTAAAAATAGCCCAGAGTCGTCAGAAATCTTATACGGATGATAAGAGGAGAGAGCTTGAGTTTGATATTGATGATTAAGTGTTTCTGAAGGTGACTCCCATGAAGGGGGTTATGATGTTCAATAAGAAAGGGAAGCTTATTCCCCGATATGTTGGTCCTTATAGGATTCTAAGGCGAGTTAGCAAAGTGGCTTATGAGTTGGAGCTACCAGCGGAGTTACCTTCGGTGCATTCATATTTTCATGTGTCTTTGTTGAAAAAGTGCATTGGTGATCTAACTTTAGTTGTTCTGATAGAAAGTATTGGGATGGAGGATTGCCTTACCTCTGAGGAACTTTTGACTGAGATCCTTGATTATCAGGTTGGTAAGTTAACGGACAAGGAAGTAGCTTCAGTGAAGGTTTTGTAGAGAAAATCAGCTTGTTGAGGGATCTACATGAGAAGTCAAAGCAGTTATGGTGGCTAAATACCCACATATTTTTCCCATCTAACTTAATTCCAGCATGAAGTACCAGTTTCTGCCTTGGTACTCTATTCAGTTTCATGTCAGGTTCATGTCTCTAAGTTTCTTTCATGTCATATCATGTATGTATGTTTCATGAATTCAGTTTAGAGTTAGTCACTCCATCAGTTTTTCAGTCCATAGCTTTCCGTTCCGGGATTGCATCTCTTTCCCTATCTTTTGAACTTACTTAGTCTCCATTCTAGGACAAATGTTCCCAAGGGAATATAATTTAACATCCCAAAAGTCTCTTAGATCACACCCGAGACTTAGAGTAGAATACAGCAGAAAATGGAACCAGGGCCATTCAATGAGTCAAAGGATGACACTTCCTTACATCCTATGGGTCGTTGAATGTGGTCGTTGGACCAGTATTAGTGAGCTGCCAAAAGTTAGCCTAGAACCCATGAGGGGATTGTACAGACTATTGCTTAAGTGTACAGGTCATCGTCTGGAGTCATTGAAGAAGATTTAGAGAATTTTGGAGGAAGAATGGGGAAAGCAACGGATGGACCAATGGTATGTTGTTTGGGACCATAACCCATTGTATGGGTCGTTGGTTCTGCCAGTTGGTTTAAAATTTTGGGCCATGTTTTTTAAGGTATGTGGATAGACCCAAATCCAATAAATTTATAGAAACAAGGTATTAAGATCAATTCCTAAGTATAAGAAGTGCATTGGATGCACATTAAGGTCATAAGGAACTCCAATAGCACAAAGTTGAGTTGAGAATCCTCTTACTGTTTGAACTTTCATATAAGTTCTTAAAAGGGTTAAATTCAAATGATCATAGCCCCTATTTTACAAAATGTTTTTGTCACACCCCATAACTGGGGGAGGGCGCGACTGGCTCCCCATACCTGACTGACTGGGAAGCGACTATATGACATCTGTAACTGTAACACTTAGGCCATCCAGGCCACCTGTTAGAATCAACTGGAGCACAAACTGGACCCATAGTGTCTCAACAATACAGGGTAAACAACTGAAATGCAAACAAGGCTATGAGTATTCTAAACTAAACAACAAAAATCCAACAAGGCACAAACTGAATACCATTGTACACACTATGTCCACTAAGCCTCTAAAGAGTAAACTGACTGATGGTCGGAATAGGGCTCCGACCTACCCAAAACTGCATCTCAAAACTCTAAAAGAAACAAAACCAGACTTAGCTCCAAAAATAAAGGAGCATACCAACACATCCACTAATCTCACGAATTGGTACTGCAACTGGCAATCCCTACCTCTACCTGCACCTGCGGCGTGAACGTAGGTCCCCAGGCAAAAGGATATCAGTACGAATGAAATGTACTGGTATGTAAGGCAAAAAACTAAAAACATGTAAGATAGCAATGGTAACTGAGCAATAAATAAGGAATAAAAACAACCTGGAATCCTGGAAACTGAAACCTGGCAATAAGTCAATACTGAAGTGCAAATTCTACCAATTAATGCACAAGAAAAACTATAACTGTAATGCCAACAACCAACCAACCATAAATCCATATATAAAATTCGTCCAGCCGGTGTACCATACCAAGGAAAAAGAAAAGTATCTTTAGCTGATGTATCACACCGGGGTAAAATAAAAATATCTTCAGCCGATGTACCACACCGGGGTAAAATAAAAATATCTCCAGATGATGTACCACACCGGGGTAAAATAAAAATATCTCCAGCCGATGTACCACACCGGGGTAACATAAAAATATCTCCAACCTATGTACCACACCGGGGTAACATAAAAATATCTCCAGTCGATGTACCACACCGATGTTACATAAAAATATCTCTAGTCAATGTATTACATCGGAGTAAAATAAAAATATCTCCAACCGATGTACCACACCAGGGTAAAATAAAAATATCTCAAGCCGATGTACCACACCGGGGTAAAATAAAAATAATTCTCAATCATAATAATAAATAGGGTTGATATGGCTTATATTGAGTCAATTTAACACGTATGACATATAAATGACAAATGTTAAATCTGTGGCCGGAATAGGCCTCTTTCGTAACCCATAAATGCA
>JACEIK010004475.1:2926-72012 GCA_018107945.1 Datura stramonium
ATGTTTTTGTGTAATATTAATGAAGGTAATTGTTATACTTTATTTTAAATATTTTTTACTTGTGTAAGATGTACTACTCCTCCGTTTCAAAATAAGTTGATTTTGTTTCAAAATAAATTGTATTTTACATAACTAAGAAAATATTAAAAAGAGTTATATTTTTTCTCAAAGTATTTATTAAGAGTAAGTTGCTAAAAATATATTTGACTTTCTAGTATTAAGTAATTTTCTTAAAGGGTATGTCCAAATTAAAAAACACCACTTATTTTAAAACGAAAAAATATGATATAATTGAAACGTTTTTTAAGAAATAAAAATCAAAATTTTCTATTATACACATATATGTAAATTGAAATTAATCAAATGATGATTATCAATTACAGTAGTATAAATTATCAAATTCAAACTTTAAAATAACATATAATATTTTTAAAAAATTAAAAATTAAAATTATCAAACGGAGATTTTTAATATGGAATGATGCCGCCCGTAGCTAGGAGGAGGGTACGGTGAAAAGGTAAATAAAAGAATTGTGGATTCTTTGGGGGAAAAAGTATTTTTCTTGAAATGAGGAACCATGATTGATCCATTTGGAGTAAAAATTGTACATAAAAACACTTGTTGATGTCGATGTACTATATTCCAACTTTGCACAACCACTTGTACTGTTCCTCTTTGGAGTTTCTTCTCTTACAGTGACTACAGATTCAAACTACCGGTCTCTCTAATCTACACACACCCCTCAACAACAACAAGAAGAAGAAGAAGGAGGAGGAAAGCTCATATAAAATAAAAATCCAGGCTTTCATTCCTTCAATTGTAAAGCCCCAAGAATCAGTTATTGAGTATTTATTCTGTGAAAACGAGACTTCAGGAAGATAGAAAAATTTTCTGCAAGAAAAAAGAAAGGAAAAAAAGAAAAGAGAGAAACGAGATCCCTAGAAAGTCGGCTGGTATGGCGTCAAAGGTGATGCCGTCAGCGTCAAGAACGCCCAATTCGGATCGTTCTCTCCATCCCCAAAACCCAACTTCATCTCTACATCGACTTCACTCTGATCCTTCTAGAAACTTCGGTTCTATGAACATGGATGAAATTCTCAAGAACATTTACTCTGATTCCGACCCTTTTGCTTGCTCCGCCTCTAACACCCCCACCGCTAACCCAGCTTCGGTGGCCGGAGGTGGGGGTGATGTGGGGACCAGTAAGACGGTGGATGAGGTCTGGAGGNCCATGTTCTTCTCTGCTTAATATTTTCTCCTCAAGTATTCCACATAATATGGAGCAGGGAGTAGGGAGCCGGAGATGACTCTGGAGGATTTCCTGACCAAAGCTGGGGCAGTGACAGAGGAGGATGTTAGAGTCCCCGGGATTGCTCCTCCTCCTCCTCCTCCGCCTCCAGCTACCGGGGTACCGGCTTCCGGAGGATTTGTGGTGGATAACATGATCGGTACTGGGAATTGTCAGTTTCCGGTGGCCATGCAGAATGGACCAGGGGGGTACGGTATGGAACCCCACATGGGATTTGGAAATGGGGTTGTTTCTATTACAGGGAGTGGGAGTGGCAGTGGAAGAGGGAAGAGAAGGTCAACTGTGGAAGAGTTGCCGCCTGACAAAGCTTCACAGCAGAAACAGCGACGCATGATCAAGAACAGAGAGTCTGCTGCGAGGTCTAGAGAGCGAAAGCAGGTGCTTTTTTTTTTCTTTCATTTTAATAAATTTCTAATCATGTGGATGATCGTACCTACCGTTTGGGGAGAAAATTGAGACATGCATGTATTTTCTTACTGAAATTTCAGGCTTATACTGTGGAATTGGAGTCTTTGGTTACGCAATTGGAGGAGGAAAATGCAAGGCTATTGAGAGAAGAGGTTAGTTTAAGTTCTTCAAAGCGTGATTGATCTTGTTTAACATTCAAGCTGACCGAAAGTTTAATTCTTTTTCTCATTTGAACTCGTTTCTCAAAGTGAAGTTGGCTGGTCGTATAATTTTGATTTCCGAAAATTGAATCAAAATCATAGGTTTTGTAACGACTCATTAGCGCAGCTTCACTTTTTTACAAAAAGATTTTTGCTTTATGAATTTCAATTTAACTGTTCTGTAGCCACATAATCTCAGTGTTCTCAATAGCTTCATTTTGGTTTCCGGCTTTGGTTGAATTCCCATCTTTAGGGTACTTGTGAAATTTCCATTTTCTTGGAAATAAAAGCACGTTTTCTTTCTGTTCACTGTACTTTTAAGAACTGTAATGCTTCTTATTAGTAGTTCTGATCTCTAGTACTTGGAGCGTGTAAAATTAAGTTTCGTGTAGGATATTATGTTCCAAGAAATCTCTAAAAGAACCAATTTTTTTGGCCTACTGCAGGAAGAGAAGAATAAGGAGAGACTTAAGCAGGTATGAGTTTCGCTCTTTTGCTCTATATATGCCACACTTCAGTAATAATTTTAGGATGCATTAGAAATGAAATGCTTGGTGTATAGGAGTATATTTTTATGTATTGCTCAATAAATTCTGGATACTTTTGCTTGTTCTATTATCCAATAAATGCAGACATGCTTCTACTCCTTACTGTTTCGTGTTGCTTGCAGTAACCTTGGTACTATTTTCTGTTTCTCTGGATGAACTGAGCTCTGTTATTTGACACCTCTTGTATAAAATTAAACTTGTTCATTTCTTGTGTATGACTATTTCTTGTGGCATTATTGCTTGTTGCTAGTCATTCTCTTGTGCACACGGAGAGGAATTCAACCCATTAACTGAGCAAATTGAACTCAAACCTCACTATTTTTCGTGTGAGGATTCAGGAATGGGTCATGCAGTTCATAAACAACTTGTTCTCATGTGGTAGACCTTTATGCAACATCACTAAATGATTCACCTGTTTACTTGTAAAATTGCAATTATCCGACTCTAGACAATCATTATAAAAACACTTCTTTCAATTGCTAGTATTGTTGCATTTGGCTCCAAAAAAGTAACTCAGAATTCAAAAGGTTCCTACAAATAACAAGTTCTGGAAGGTTGTGAAATTGATAACACGGCAAAGCAAAGAATAAGGACCTTATAGATGAAGTTGATCATGACAAAAATGCAGATCACAGTGGAAATATATACTTACACATGCGTCCAATCAACAAGTGTATGATTTTCTGCTAGTTACCTTTGTCTCAAAAAAAGTGTTTGATTTTCTGCTTCATAAATCTATATCTTGATGGATACATGAGTACTTGAACTAATGGCCAGATACAGGTTCTTCAACTCCTGTGGATAATAGTCTTTTGAATTCCTCTCTTCCTCCCCCCTCTCTCAAAATCACCTTTGGAACTCCTTTTAAAAAGGAATTCCTTGAATTCTTGATCTTTCTTCCTTTTTTCAATCAGGAAATATTTTTTGTGTAGTCATACCTATGTATGTAAATGGACCGTTCTTGATACAAGCTTATGCATTCGTATATAAGGTGTATGTGTCAAACTCAGTGAGTTAGAGTTCGGAGATGATTCCATGAAGTTCTCCATTGCAATGTCTCTTATATTCTTGCTTACCCTTTTTTTTTTTTTGAAATTATTCTTGCTTACAGTTTTTCTTGTATGGAGATTAGTTCTTCCTCTTTAAAGCGTCAATCTTATGCTGTGTTAATGTCAGTGCAAGGATTGGGGAGGTTGAAAGTTTTTACTACGACTCTGCCTTTCGATAGTTAATGTGCTTCTTGCCCATGAGATGAAAGATATCAAACTCAGTGTTAGTAATGGGACATGGTATCAAACCCATCCTCTTCTAAAGAGAACTTTGTATTTTTTGAATGAAGAGATGGGACATGGTATGTAGGACCCATAGCAGAGAATCTGTTCTATATGTACAATCTATCTGGTGCTTGGGTGATCCCACATGCAACCTGAATCTGATTCTGATAGTCCTAGTTTTGTCAATTGGCTATGCATTGTTCTGTTTTTGTTATTTCCCCTCAATAGAAAACTTTGAAGTAGCTATTTTTTAAACAAATGAGGTATAAAATGTGAGAGAAAGGAGAGATAATGAGAAGAGACAAATTAGGATCTTGGGAGAAGACTGGAAGAGCGGGAGGATTCCAAGAGAAGATTAAGCATTTCACAATATTGATCATATTTTTTTTTTTTTTCGTGGAGTAGTTACCGGGGTTTTATGAGGAAAAGGAAGTAGGGGGTTTCAAAAGATCCAAATTTGCCCCCTATTGTCCACTAATTTGTGTGGTCTTACATATCAAATACCTTTTTTAGCCTAGTATTAAAATGAGATTTGTATGTGAACTTTGTGTTTGCAGTCTGAATAAGATGTGTCGGGAGGTTGCTTTCAGTTGTTGGAATGTTATCCATTCACTGTTCAATATTCACTTTTCGTATTATTTCCTTGCAGATTATGGAGAATCTGATACCAGTCGTAGAGAAGCGAAGACCACCAAGACTTCTGCGAAGAGTTCGATCTTTGGGCTGGTAGGTTGTCTTAGAAGCTCCTTAACCATATGAAGTAAGAAACGATTATGGTGCTTCTGTTGGAGCTGCTGAAAACAAAGAGGAGAAAGAGGTTGTTCTGGTTACAAAAAAGTAAGTGGGGACCGTACATAGTGTGTAGTTTAACTTATTAGATGACGGAACCGTTAAAGAGACAACTTCCAAACCGGAGCTGAGAAAAGCTGCAAAGTTCTATTATAATTATGCATCACTAAGGGTATGTAGTATTAGAGGCTCATGCTTTGCTAGCTTTCAAGTAATTTGTTGGCGTAGTAGAAGAGAATATACTGTAATTTTAGCTTCCGCAGGCATATCATGCTGGTTGCAGGGAAGAGTGATGAACTTGGTTCTCTGTTTATACTTACTAACTAATGTTATAGTAGTGTCTGTTCTTAGAATAAGAATTGGTGTTGTTATATATAAGTATTTATTTGCCAAGCCTTGAATTTCTGTCTGCTTTACACTGGATTAGCCACAGTGAAATTGGGACTGAATCAAAGTAATGTATTATTTCCCTGTGCTTTGCAACTTGATCAAATGGTGATTAATTATAATAGATGGAGAATAGGTGGATGTAAAAGAAGTGTATATGCCCTCTTTTCTGGTTCACTTAAGAGGAGATGGAAGATAAACATGAGGTGAAGAAGTAGTGTACAAGCAAGCCCTCTACAAGGTTTAAAGGCTAAGAGTAAGTTTGCCACAAACTTTAGTAGCACCCTCTGCTAAGATTTGATTCACTCTCTATCCTACCACAAGAAGTATAAAAAGAGGTATTCTCAGCGGGAGGAGGATCTTTTTTCCCATGTAACTAACAAGTTCTCAAGATTCACCAATTTCATGAACTACGGAAAATAACCCCTCATGGCATTTGGTATCAAGTTATTTCTCAATAATTTTGTTGGTGACAAATTAGACAATATCTTAAAGATAAGATGTATTCTGATATCATTATCATGTTAAATTGGCAGTATGGTGGGATCCAGAATCACCAAGCTCCAAAACAGTTGTAAGAGGAAACATATTGCATCATGTCTGACAAATAATGTCACTTCATAATTGGGAAAATTTCAACCATAAGATTTGAAACCCAACAAATTGACTGTGAACTCTCTCATCATCGGCACTGCTCCATAACTTTCCATCACTAATTTTGAATGTAAAACAAATATGCAAGGCCAAAATTCGCTTCTCCTTTTTGGTTTCATTGTACTTGTAAAATCACAATAGCCAAAGAATTCCAAGTTCTATTAAATATTTTATGACTCAATTCATTGTCCAAAATACAACTCCATCCATTCCACCGTGTCTTATTTTAATGAAGCACGGAGTTTAAGAACTAAAGATATGTATAATATGTTAAAATATTCTTAAAATTTTGTGGTGTTAAATATGTAATGTGGGACATTGGAGTTAAAAAATTACTAAATATAGAAAGTGATATTATTTTTTAAATGGATTATAAAAGAAAGTGAGAAACATAAACTAAACTAGAAGAACAACCCATAAGTGGGGGTCTGAAAAAGATAGTGTGTACGCAAACTATAAGGACTATTTCTAATAGATCTTCGAAGACAAAGCAATTCAAAGCAGTTTGGAAAACAAAATAATGAAAGTAAAAAGATTATGACAAAATACTACAAATAGCATAACAAATCACACTGAGTATGTTGTTTCTCTATTTCAATTTATGTGTCACTTTTCTTTCCATTGAAATAGAGGAATTTAATTTTATAAACCAATAAACTAAAATTCATTTTAATGATGCTCCAACTTTTATGTGCCTTGCAACAGGCTGTTCTCACATGGAATTCTAACCCCCACACCAGAGAGCAAGGTAAGGAGGGACCAACAATAACTGCTCAAATTTAATGTGCAGCCCATCTTATTGACAAATGGGATGACTGCATGCTGCAGACATGTGAGGCTGACAGAAATTAATTATTAATCTACTAAGCATAAAAATTCAAACAAGAAAAAAATGGAGGACAAAAAAACAAATGTATCAACTTCAACATTAAATTGAGATAAGGTATATTCATTATTAAAGTAACATGAAATACTCAGGAGTTGCTGTCTTGAGTATCAGGTTGCCCAATGCAGAGGCAACAATCCAACATTCATTTACTGTAAATGTCCCAGATAAGAGGCAATTCAACCTACAGATACCGTAACATGACAAGAATTCCAAGTTGCAGAGACAGTTGCTTAATTTATTCTAGGCAAAATATAGAATGGGAATTGCAGAAATGCATAAATCCAGTAAACCAAGTGACTATATCAAGCCCTGGAGGCCAAAACATATCATGAATATGACAGAATGCTGCAAAGGTAACAAGGAACAGCTGCGGATAGACTATAATCAGAGTGATAAAACGAAATCAAACACTATCACTCTAAATGCTGCATGCTTAATTTATGCTTCAGCCCAAGTATATCATTCACTCAGATTGCTGCTAGAAAGAATTAGCGAGGAAAAACACAAAGACACAAAGAATAAGGTGATTGAATCTTGCAATTGTTCCTGCAGGTCAAAGACAGTTCTACATACATAACTTGCAGTTTTTTCATTTTGGGATTCTAGTTGATAGTGCACCTGTAAACCAGCTAGTTACATTCCTAACATTATGCATCTGAAAAACATTGAAATCTCTGCAAGTCCAAAATTACTGTTAGACGATCTCTGCATATGGTAAATACCGAAAATATGACTTGCTTTTAAAATAAACATCACAGAAAGAGAACAGGGCCAATTGAAAAGGCATTATGAACTCAAAACTATAAACTCTGATCACAAGCTCCTTAAATTTCCAGACCATTGACAATACAAGGATTGCTGTGTATTCATCAGAAAATATGCACGTCACCAAGGAGAGGCAACAAATCAATAGCTGCATTCAAGTAAAACTATAATCATGACAAACACCATTTCCGCCCCCTCCCAGAAAAAGGAAAAAAATGAAAAAATTTAGAAACCATCACAATCCAGAACATGAAAAATGGAAACCGGTTTTACATAAGGTATAGTAGTACATACAAACAGTTACTGCTAAAACCATAGTTGCTAGATTGTTTCCTTTTTTACTTCTTTAATACCAGCAAAACCAAAATACGGATGTATATGAAATTTCATTTTGTTAGAAGTTGAAACTAACATATATTCTAAGGCTGATTTGCACTTCCCAGGAGTTCAAGACCCTCTGCTCGGCAACTCATAATTTTTCTGAATACTTCCTTTAAATGGATTTCTAGTGGAGAAAGGCCAGTCTTAAGAACTTCACAGACTGCTGATAAATCTTGTCCACCCATTTTTATTTCTTCCATCAGATCCTCGGTTAATGGTAATTGAGCAGAGTCTATCAAGTCGGTCAAGTGATGGACACATTTTTCTAGCTGATATATTTCCTTCAGCAATCCATTTGAATTGCGGCGCTCTGGCTTCTTAGCTTCATCCATTATCCTACCATGAAGCAACCAAAGGGCATTGCTCCATGAATATTGCCTTGGGATAGCAAAATGAATTTGGAGGCTTCGATCTTGACAAGGGACTGCAGCAACAAGAACCCATAGTACAAACAGGAGAACAAAGTTCATTGTAAAGATAAGGTTTGCTATCCCATTCGTTGCAGCTATTTCATGTCCACGGGGAGCAACCAAGTGGCTTGCAATTGACTGGAGCTGTTTAGATGCTGACCAAGATTGAGACACACTCCAAGATAGAGACCTTGAGTGCCCAGAAGGACGACGCTGGTGATCCTTGGTCTTATTATGGCGTCCAAAAGAACGGTTTCTCTGGGAGAAAACAGTTCCAGTTTCTTTCTCTTCTAGCATCACAAGGGCCAAATCCATCAGACTCTTTCTAGTCCGACGGAGCTGACCTTCACCAATCATCTTTTGTCGAGAATCCAATGCGGAAACCACAATTTCCAAATGCTTCTGCCAGAGTCGAATCTTCCCAATCCCATCACGGGCAGCATTGCAAATATCAAGTGCTTTTATAGTTCTATCAAAGTAGTCAGACAAAAGCTTATCTTGAGGTGATTTCAAGAGGAGTTCCTTATTGTTGCACAATACGATTCTGAACTCTTCCTGACAACTGGTGAATGCATCAAGTAACTTCTGAATCCATGCAATGGAAAGGAATTCATCAGCAGAAGCAACCGAGAGTTCCTGAAATCGAGTGGACACTAGTTTCTGAAATGCTTCCTGCTCAATCTCCTGAACATTAGAATCATGGTTCAATTCCAGGGAATGAACCTGTTCACTCCTAATACTCAGAATTGACCGACGGAATGAGGCAAACGGCATTGAAGAACCACGACTATCTGAAGAAGGCATTTTAACCCGATAAACAAAACCTCCTCAGAATCTTTTTTTTTCTTTTTGATAAGGTAAAGTAAGATAAGCCCTCCTCAGAATCTTAAAAGCAGCTCAACTCAGAAGTTCCATAGAACCCAGGCATAAAATACCTTCGAACACTGCAATTGACACAACACCACACAAGAAAAAGTAAAATAAGTTGTCAAGAAAATAAAAAGGGAGGGAGAAAAAACATCATTTCTAGGTCCCAATATTGCAATCCTTCAAATTTCCAAAAGGAAACACAAACAGAAACAAGACTACACAGCATAATTCAGCAAACCTTATATTAAGAGGAAACCTTTAAGCGTTTGAACGGTTACAATTCCAAACCAAAACCCACTTCAATTCAGACAGGCAAATCAACAGAAACCTCATAAACATCCAATTTCAAACTCAAAAACTAAAACCCACTTTAAATTCATATAGGCAAATCAACAGAAACTCAAAAACATTGAATTTTCAAACTCTAAAACCAAAACTCAGATCAAAATTCAATTAAAAAAGAATTAGATCCTACCACCAACTCCAAAATAGGAAAAGCATATGAAAAAGAAACAAATAAAAAGATTAAAACTTTGAGCAAAAAGATTGAAAGAAAACAAGAAAGGAATTGAAAGGTAAGGGAGAAGGAAAAGAAGAATACCTATGAAGAGCTAGTTGGACATGTTGATGCAGAAAGAGGAAGAAGAAGGGAACATATATTGAACCCTAGAGAAGGACATGGAGGCCCCCTGCCTTTGCTGGTGACACAAAATTTTGGGTTGCAAATCGAGACGTATTTAAGAAGCAAATGAAAAAAGAAAAACCAAAAATATGGTAAACAAACTAACAGGAGAATTTTTTTTATTTTTTTTTTAGAGGTAAAGCACGGTTTCTTGATTTACGAACGAGAATGTTTTTGAGTTTTTTTTCTTTTGCGTTATGGTGTTCGCAATTTGGTCTTATTGTACTTGTCCCCCTTTAACTTTTGTATTTGTTGTTTTTCCTCTTTTTATGGTGCTAAACGTTTTTACACTTTATTCTCTTTTATATATATTCTCTTTGCTTCTTGTGCTATTTTATGGCGCTCCAATATCACAATCATACCCCCATTCATCTCCGTTACTTCCTCCTGCTCAAATTAATTATCATATTTCTCTTTTACTTGCTTTTAAAAAAAAATTATAAGTAAAAACTATTGTTATTAATTTACTCTCAATTCTTTTCAATGTAACCAATATTATTTACTTATTTTTTAAAAAAAATTAAAGGTAAAACTAAAAAAATTAATTACATCTTAAATGTTTGTAAATTGACAAATTCTTTGACACGAACATTTTTAAAAATATTAACAACTAATATGAAATGGAGAACGTACAATTGTTGGATTCCTAGCTCAATTTGACATCTTTGTATTTGATTACACTCACAAAAATCATTAGTAACAGGTAAACTTACGAATATGAGGGTCGGTGAAAGATAACATATTCTTATTGAAATATTAGATGCAGACACTATCAATAACATGCTCGAACTCATATAAGTTTTCTTTTTTAAAAAAAATTGTAACCATTTAGGACCATTTCTATTTTATTTTTTTAGAAGTTTTTCTTGGGTGCATTTGTGGCCAATAAAAAATACATCAATCGTGCCAATGTGTTAGTTTTAGACTTAGTACCCTAACAAAGCTATAATCTTTGTTTATGTTTGTTTATCTTAGACAAATTAAACCAATTCTTTAATCATAATATACACAAGTTATGTGCAAGGTTTCTCCCTATCATTATAATTGTTGCAATAAATTTATTAAAGTAGTTGAAAATGATTTACTTTGGATATGTACAACTTCTAAAATACTTCCACATTAATTTGACTTCAAGTAATATATTGAGAGCTGACTAGTCAAAGTAGTTGATGAAAGATCAGTTTGCTAAGGAAGACTCAGATAACAAAGAAAAACAAAAATGAAAAAAAAATAATTAAAAAAAGAAAAAGGAACACTCATGTAATCGTTTCAATCATGTTAATTAAATCATATATATGAACTCAAAATCCGAAAAAGATAAATTCAAAAAATTTATTAATAAGAAAAAGAATGTCCGATGCATCAAGGGATCGTTTGGTAAAAAAAACAAGTAATATATGGATTAATAATGCAAGGACCGTTAATACAAGGATTATAATATTGAGATTATTTTTTATCACGTGTTCGGTTCATTGTGTTAAAAATTAGATATATCATGTATTGTGTTTCGTCTAAAACTCTATAAAGATCTTATTTACAATTACACCCTTGAATTTTTGTATAAAAAAATTTAAAAAAAGAATTGAGAGGTAGTCTAGTCATTTGGGGGTCTTATCCAGGGATAAGTTATTAGTTATCCCTTTATTTTCTTGATATAAAATAATAAACTCTACTGTATAAATAATCCATATATTACGTTGAATTGAGTAACCAAACAATGTATTAATTGAACTAAATTTTAATCTAAATACTATTCTAATTAATACAGCTTATCAAACAAGTTCCAAAAACCATATCACAAGAATCTATTATACCGGCCTTAAAACTTGTATACTTGCTCCTGAACAGTTTAATATAGATACTATTTTGAAGACAAAAATGTCCTTCAAAGTAAGTAGCAGTCCTAATTCTTAATATTCCATGTAACCACTAATGCTCTGATTAACATTATACCATCAAATATGATAAACATCATATCTCTTCCAACTTTTTGCCACGAGATGATCATCTTAAGGCAATCGTTCTGTTCGACAGATGCTCTTATTGCACTTCTAGAAGTATCTAGTGTAATTTCATTTTTCTGGTGGAAATTCTTGTAAATGGCAGCGATCCAGTGCCTGCGGATTGATCAGAAACAGATTTTGTTTTACAATTTATCATAGGAACAGTGCCATGATTACAACATGGCGTAATTTTAGGGACAATCTCCATTTCCAATGGTGAAAAGAAGAAGGAAGTACAATAAATCCAGAATAGAAGCATTACAGTTAATAATTTTAGCACCCTAATGTAACAATGTCTAGCTCTATTCACAAGCCAATTTTGTGTCAAAGCTGCTCAAGCAGATAGCAAAAGCCTGAAATGCAGACAGGGGATACCGGTAGTCCATGGTAAACATATCTTTGCCTACTTTTCCAAATTGCAAGATGATTTTGTCATGATCTGATTGGCCTGTTGACTGAGAGGTCGTCGGTCCAGCAGCAGGTTGTTGAGTGGCAGCGATCAACTGAAAGTTCTTAACAGATGCAACTGTCACCCGTCCTCGAAAATTCAGGCACCAGCACTGCAGTTGTTCATGCCATCGTGGTGCCTTGTTCTTTAGGACCAGTGGTTTCCCCTTGCTATCATCTTCCTCATTATTTGATCCTCCGGCAATATCAGAAAATCGCGAGCTACTGAACTCGGTGGAATGATCAAGCGACTTTGAGAAAGAGATGCTGCGGAACGAATCCTCAAGGGGCCTTGAGAGAAGCTCCGGTTGGCCAGGCACAGAGCYACCGGCATCAAGTGCTGAGGCAGGAATTGAGTGCATGACGCAGTGCATTCTCCGTGGACCCCGTGTTCCAAGCACATTCAGCTCGTATGTGATCTGGGATATGATATAGCTTCCAGTTGGGACTTTTGGAGAGACTTTCTTGGAATTGAATCTACGGCTTGTGCGGCCCGGAGGAGGGGCATCTGCACAGGTGTAAGGAGGCTGCGTGTCGTATATAATGAATTTTGTACCTAGAAAATTTGATCTGCAATAAAGAGTGAAATTTTATCATCACATAATGAAAGGAGAATCAACTAGAACACTTTCCCAAGTATATATGTAATACTATAATTTAAGATGCACTGAACATGGGCATTATGAAGCAGGCTGCATTATGAATTGTGCTGGATACATCCTTTAGACTAGTTAAGCAGAGAGAGTTGTGCTACCAAACTATTGCAGAAGGATGCATATGTATTGTGGAGTCGGCTATCAGCAAGCCAGCATACATTAAGTTCCATGTTGATTCCTTCCTTATTTCCTTAAGTTCCTCGCTGCTATCTCTTTCTTTTCCCTTTTCATTTTTAAGCTTTGTCGTTTGACCCACAGGTACTTTAACAATCAATAAATTTCTGCCTTGTAAACATCAGCATCATAGTCATTCTTAAAATTGAAAACCTTTACTTTTCCTAGTAAGTAGTTGGTGAGGAAGTCCCTCAACCACAGAATGGAAAAGAGATTTTGATAGCGGATAGCCTAGACCATATAATAGGATGATGCCACACAGAACTTCAGTTCAGCTTTCATTTACGACAACTATTGTTGCATAGAACTTCCATTTTCCTAATGAATCTATCCATGCATAATAGACCATACTTCTACTTATTTTTCATTGAAAACCATTGCTAATTAATGACTGGTCTCGAGTAGTCTCCACATGCCTTTGTATTGATATTAGCTAACAATGGAGAAATCATTTTTGTTGAGAAGGGAAAATGAATATATCAAATGCATGCTTCTATTCTTCATTAAATTCAGATTTCCTGAAACATCTCAGTAATACCTGGTAAAGACAAGAAAGATATTGGAAAACAAAATGAATAGCTTCCATTTTTACCTTAATTTTCCAATATAGGTATTGCTTGATCTAGAGATGTTCTCTGCATCCATTGAGATAACATACTCTGTGCAAGTAGTACGTCTGGTTCTTTTTGCAGAGAGAAGGAACTTTCCGTTTTCAACTAACAATGCTACAAAAAAAGTTGAAATACTCATTAACCTCTGAACAACTGCCACTCACATAGAATTATGTAGGCAATGAAGCAAGAGTAACTAAGCAGTAATGCATCTCAACCAAATATGTCTAGACATAAATCACAACTGAAAATATAAATCTCCACGGTATTATTAACTCAATTTGCATACTAGAGAAGACTCTATAATCATTTTGATTTGTTTCCACTTTTCGCCTTTGGGTTAGAGGGGAAGGGAGCGGGAGAGGAACAGATCAGTGCTTTTATCTGAAAGGAGATTGGAAAGACAGCAAAGCTAATGTTCACCTCCTGTTCTGAATTGCAAGTACGTCCTATGCCTCAGGTGCAAGGATAGTATCAACAAATTCTCTCAAGGAACCGATGAGAAAAATATATGCAAAAATTATTTAAGCATCAAGCCATTATCAACCTACAATATGATGCTTACCAGGACTAAGACACAAGAAAAGATGGTAAGTCAAATTAGATTTATCCCGCTTGATGAAGCATTGAATAGTTCCATCACGAGGCCCAGGCTGAAAAGAGAAAGTAAAAGATTAGTCAATAAGACTTCTCTACCACATCACTTCCACTACAACTATCCAACTCTAACGGTCAACAGAACTGCCACTTGGGTTGTTCCACAGACCACAAAGCACCACATATTTCTGCGCTTCAAAATTTAAATAAGTTAGCACAAGCAATATTCCTTCAAGTTAAAGAAGTACCTGCTTTAGGGAAACAGGAAAAGTTAGCTTTCCACAAAATTCCGGATTTCTAACAATGTCTTTGCACATACTCCTCCATGACCTACAGACTGCGGCACAAGCTACAACATGCTTACGACCAGGCCATGTGCTCTCACTCTCCTCTAACCTTCTAACTACATCAAAAAGTAGCTCTGGAGGAAGATTGGCCCAACAACTGTCTTGGATAACAGGAGGCTGGTCACTTRAGTCATAAAACGAACCATGTGATTTATCCCTGTGATGACCAGACAGTCTTAAATCGAAGCTTCGCCTTGATAAGCTACCAAAACTATCTCTCACATCACGAACTATACTGCGGAACGACATCTGAACTCGAAACAGATAGTCAAAGTCCAAACACGACAAATAAATGTTACTGGCCTATTTACCCTTTCAAGCTTCCAGTATCCTAAAGAAAGCTTGACAAATAGTTATAGCTGCAAAAGAACAAGAAAACAAGTCATGTTTCAGTAACCAGAATAGATTTCTGAAGAAAAACGAAGAGGAAAAAGCAAGAAAGGCATTTAAAGAGAAAAGAAGGGGAAGGGAAAAGAAAAGAGTATAAAGAGACATCTTCACATGGGCAACTAAGTAAAGTAAATCACATGACTTTTATCAGATACAACTTCTTTAGATTCTTAAGGTGATGCCTCATGCCAGTTGTCCTAGCTTAGTTGCAAGAAAATCAGTATAAAAGATAATTGTTTTCAAATGTCATCAATCTTTCAGAAAATCCACCATTAATAATGAAAAAAGCTACTCGCGAAAAAGCTGTAAACTCACTAATGGCACCAACGGGGATACCAAGCACTGCAAAACCAGATTCCAGTTCAAGAAAGGAAGGTTCAACTCTTTGTCTGGTTATCACACAATGTCTAGATTCAAGTCAGGAAGATGCAAATTCATTTCTTATAGAATCCAATATTGTATCTCAAGCTTTATACTAAATATATCATGCAAAATCCATAAGCAGCTTTGAAAAAAACGGGATTCTATGAAAAATGAGCATAGCCTTTCAAGTACCAATTTCATTTTCCATCTACTTACGACCGAAAAGAATAGGTTTTCTTTTCCCGTTAACTTTTTCTAATTACAAAAAATAGATGCTTCATTCACATTTAAACCTACAACTTAAACAATATATACAGGTTGAGGTACGTATGAAGAGTCCAGATGATAACAAACCTGTAAAGTGCTCTAGGATAATCAAGGCTCCATAACTTCTTCTAGAATCCTGAAAAACCCAAGAAAACAAGATAAATTTCTAAGCAGAACAAAAGATGAAGCTTCAAATTCCCAAAAGATAAAAAACTTTGTATCGCTTAAGATCAATAAAATCAAAGAAGAAACCATCCCTCTCAGCCCATCAGAAAAGGAATAGAAGGGAAGGGAAAATACATCAATCTGGAGATGACAAGCAGAAAAGATAAGATTTTTACCAAAAAGGGTAACTTATCCTCACACCAGAAAACACGGAAAACATTAAAAGCCAAAAACTAGATAACCCAAGAATATCTCCACATTTTCAGAACAGGTAAAATACATAGTATGAAAATTAAAAGACAAATAAGGAAGAAACTCAAGAAACAAATCTAAAGACACCAAACAAGATAAGATCTGAAGATGAACAAACAGAGATCAGAGATCTGTACCTTAAAATAAGAAGACGAACACCAACAACAATAGAATCAAAAGTCAGCAAAGACCAAGAACTTTCAGAGAGAAGATAAGCAGATCAGGAAAGGAGAAGTGGGTCAGAGCCAAGAAACATCTTTTAGATAGATCAGCTTCTCTGTGAATCTGTATTTACTACAAGTCCTTATCTTTCTCATCCGGACTCAAACCCCAACATTAAATCTAGTTCAACAAACCAGAGAGAGAAACAGGTGAAGAAAAACAGGCAGGAGAAGAAAAGGGAAACAAGGGGGRAAAAACAAAATAAAAAAGGGGGTGTGCATATACTTTATTAGCACTACGAGAGTAGAAATTGTTTAATGGGGTCACACAAATACTATATTGGCCACTACGTGAGCAGTATCCAACTGTGGCTCTACGAAGCTACCACCATGTGAGACATGGGAACATGGAGTTTTTGACTTTGATTTTTTTGGTTTGTTTATATGGATTTGGGCAGTTCTCCCCTCATGAGCTAGCTTTTGGGGTTGAGTTAGGTCCAGGTGTCATATTTTTACATGGTATCAGAGCCAGGTCCATTCCCGTTTGGGCGCCCAGTCCACACTCTAGTCGGGCCTGGGTGTGAAGGAGGGTGTTAAAGGGTTAAAGTTCCACATTGGTTGGGGAATTGACTGATGGTTTGTTTATATGGCCTTGGACAGTCCTCCCCTCATGAGCTAGCTTTTGGGGTTGAGTTAGGCCCAGGTGTCATATCTTTACAATATTCAACTTGTGTTTTTAATATTCCCTCAAGTCTAATCTACCAACTGTTATAATCATGTCATTTTTCTTCATATAATTATTTTGTGTTATGCTGAGTTTACCAAGCTCCTATTTTTGAAGTGATTTTATTGAACCTAAATATTTTCATTTAATCTTGCATTCAACCAACTATTAATATTTCATGTGTATTTTCTTCCTCATTCCTCAATTATTGAAACTTATTCAAAAAGAACTAGAATAAATAAATTTTACAAACAATTACACCCATTCAATCCCTAATACATGTGAAGTTTCATGACAACATAGAAAAAAACTATCCTATTTATTTATTAATCTCTTACATTTTATTGTGCTTTAAACCAAGTAAGGCTAAGATGGATGAAATGAAAAAAATAAAAAATTAATTATACATGCGTCAAAAACTCATATATATTTTCTAGATTGAGGTTACAATTTCATGAATGAATATGTATTTTTCAAGTGAAGCAGTTAATAGAGGTTGTGGCTACGGTATGGACCATTGGTTGCACTTGCGTTGCGTCATTCTCATCTTCGTCATCTTCTATCTCCCACAGGAAATTAGCATAAGCTGCATGTACGTGGCTGTTTTGTCAAAAAAAGATAAAAAGAGCAGTCAGGTGATGTGAATTGAATTTCTATAAGACAGTTAATTGTAGAAGCAAACCACCTGTCAGTAGAGGCAGCTTGGACTGCTCTTTGGAAATAGCTCATGGCTCTATGTGTATCGCGGTGAAGCTCCCATATTAGTTGTGCATATTGTGAAAGAATTTCACCATCACTTGGATCAGCTAAAATAGCTCTTGAGTAGTATTCCTCTGCCCCTTTAACATCTTTCTTTGTCTGCCCCAACATTAGTAGAAGCATAAATTAGGTATTATGCCTGTTGAATAAGCAAAACAAGAGGAAGGATAAAAGACTCACTTGGTATAAAAAGTTGGCATAATTCCTCAAGAATAAGGAATTGCCAGGATTCTCTTCCATCATTCTCTTGTAATGCTCTTCTATATGGAGTCCCTGGCTGTCACCACCATCCGTATCGAAGGCTATTGGGCGATAACCACCACCCCCGATGCCCCTGCCCCAGCCTCCATCACCAATATCATCAGCAACCCCAAGTCCTCTTGCTAGGTACATCTCTTCCCTGCCTTCAACTATTTCTATCTTTGAATTTTGACTAACATAACTCATTTCCTCTTTTACAGCATTAGTTCCCAAACTGTAATCAAACTCCTCCTCCTCGTCGTCGTCATCGTCGTCCGAATGAAGCTCCCTTGAATTGTGAATGGAGAAAGATGGTATGGTTTCCAAGAATGATTTACGCACAAGCGTCTTGGGTGGCTTTGAGAGGCTAAATTCATCAACTAGTTCAGTTGAGGCATTTGCTAATCCTTCCAAGTTCCCTTCAGATTGAGCTCTTCGAAAACCATAAGATGTTAACTTGTTGCCATTGCTGAGCTCAGAAACTGAAGGAGAGATGGGAGAGTATCGACTCTTGCTCGAATTCTGATATCCACCATGGCTACATGATGAGAGTTTGCTGTAACTATAGTGAGTGGAATTGGGTGTCTGATTAGGGGTTAAATCAGACTGGTGGTGGTGGTGATGACTGCTGGGACTCTCTGACAGTAAAGATCCAAGAAGTGGAGTTGAAGAACTCCTTAGCAGCATTTTCTTGATTCAGGAGACACAAAGATCCAATCTTTCTGATGTGATAACAAAGTTCCTTTAGACAAGAGAAAAACCCCAAACGGGAAAACCAATTGCAACTTCTTGAAAACCCTTTGGACCAATTGAAAGAAAAAAGATTTTGACAACATATAATTAATAGAAGATGTGAAATAGCGGTGGAATGCAAAAGAAAATGGAGTGGTGGAGAATGAAAGATTCCAGCCAGCTTGAAAATATCAGGTTGCTCAATTATTATTTTAAGCTGGAAAAGGTCAAGAGTGGTTGCTTTTTCACATGTGTGTTTGGGCTGATATGCTCCGTTGGTTTACCAAAAAACAAATTTGAATTTTCGCATTCCTGGACCCCACTTGAAATTGGCAAAACAAAATGAGGAAATCTCCACTTGTTTTCTTACGTAGGGAGGAGGAAGGTAAGGGGGTAAGAATTGTAGTCTCACATTTTTTCTGCCATTTTGCACGTTTTTTCACGTTGCAACTTATTCAAACTTTAATATTAGGTAGTCTTCATGAAACTAAAAAAATCACGGTAGAGAGTATTTTAGTCCCTTCATCGACGAGCGCGGAATCTAAATGATTTAGAAAAAAAAAATGAAATTTATCAAAGTAGTGGATTAAAATAAAGTTTCTATTTTTTTTTATGCATACTCATTAATTTAGTGTGTCATATGGTCTTTCGGACCTTAACTGTCATTAGGGTCAACGGAGTCATATAGAACACTAAATATATGTGTCATTAAAATTAGCGCAGATGTCATACTCTTTTTCAAATCATATTTGTAGTTGATTTGACCTAGAGATGCATAGTGAAAAAATATAGTACGCTATATCGTAATGTTTCATCATATTTTTTTCAAAACTCATCCGCAATCTGTTTAAAGTGACTGAATGAGCTAAAAATTCATCCATCTCCTATAGTACGCTATATCGTACTACCATACTCATCTGTTGATATTTTCAGTCTCTTTTTGAAAAATATCAAAATGATCAAACTGTTAGGATTACATTATGATTGGAATTGTGAGATCGTTCATGACGGTAATACTATCCATTATAGTGTTCCACCAAAGTCCAATGTTAAGTTTTCAAATACATAATCATTCATTATGCTTTCAGATTACCATAATTCAAAATATTCATGAAATCTGTGTGTCAAAAGTATTTGGACAAGCAAGCTAATGATGGTGATAAATACTCCAATTTCTATTTTCTTCTCCGATTTCTGGGCTTCTTCTAATTGACGAAAATGGGTGACCAAGCACTAAATCGAGAACTTCTTGATTACTTTGACGGAGACATACGTTAATGGCGCCAGGGGATAAAAGTAAATGGATCAACTATGTCTCAACAACAAACTAGTTAGAGGTTGATGCATGAATCATCTCTGCACATTCCACTTTTATGATGCTATGCTATAATACTTTCCATTGGTAATACAATACGTAAGACTGCAAGTTAGTAGGTAGCAGTGTTTTGCCTTGTTTTTTTGTTCACATTAGTAGGCATAGTATTGCTTCTACAGTTGCTTGTCATTTGATTTCTGTTACTATCTGTTGTTTCTCATATCTCCATTAGTATATTGTTGTGTGTAGTTTTGCACTGTTACTATTGTTGTTTGATATATATGTGTGTGTATATATATGTATATACATATATATATATATATATATATATATATATGTATATGTATATATAATTCGGATACATCAAAAAACTACCTGCATAAGAGGTAGGGGTAAGATCTCTACCTCTGAGGTAGGGGTAAGATCTGCATACATTCTATCCTCTCTAGATCACACTTTGTGGGATTACACTAGGAGGTTGTTGTTGTTGTTGCCATGTGGGCAAAATTTTATGAGGAAATGAAGTTGTCACGCGCCTAGAAGCAATTTTATGCAAACACTTGATCTAGTCGGCGACGAGGTGTGTTTTGATAAATATTTGATGATAATTCAGGTAGAAAACTTGCACAACCTAATAGTTCAGGTTTGAAACTCGCAAAAACATGATACTTTAGATGTGTTTTTCATCATTCCCTCTTAAACTCTAAAATCAAATACATGTTTTAGATTATACACAGTATATCTCATTTTTAATGTAATGAATCAAATAAATCATAAGTTCCAAATAATCCAAGAATTACTAATCCAGTATTATAATCCCGACATAATTGTGGCGCAAAACCAAGCGATCCCTTGGAGCATTCTTGTCTTGGGGATGGCCAACTGGAGTAGGCCCAAGAATGGATGTGTTGCTGCTGACTACCTTCAGGCAGAGCTCAAGCTTTCACTATGTGTTGACCTTTCAATAGTAACTATGTCTTAATAGCAAACTTGTTGGGATCGATTAAATGAAACCTCTTGCATCTACGAAGAGGATCGTCGTAGTTAGACTATCTCTTTGCTGCTTGTCAACCGACTGTAATCCTTCTCCTCTATTCGAGCTTGGGACCGAGTTTGCTAAAGAAATATTGAACAAAGAAATTCATCTTTGGTGTGGTCGATTCATTCTAGTCCCATAACGAGTTATCCGAGCATAGATGGAGTTTCTTTGTTCTTCTTGCAAGTCACCTATTGGCTGTTGGTGGATGAATCCGTGTAGATAGATATCTTTTATACTTTGTTAACTTAGAAGAGTCCACCAACAGTCTAGGGACCAGATTCCTAGGCTTATGCAACATAAATATATGACAAATAATATAGAAACATAATAAATAAAAAGACCAGATATTCATGTGGAAAACTTTCTTGCTCGAGGGAAGAAAAAATCACGACCTACCTCGTAGGATTTACCAATCATCTTTACTAAAACTCTTAGCAAAGAATGATTACAGACTCAAGCACTTCACGAGATTAACTCTTAATCCCAAACTCCCTTGAAGCAACTCTACTACAAGGTTCTAATGCAACAACTCTATTGCACTTGTTACTTTCACAACCGGCTAACTCCACCAGCTGACCATACTGTGCTCTAGTATCACTCAAACTCTAGTTGAAGAACCACCCGCTAGATGTAAGAACGATTACAAGAGAAAAATACCTACACAAGCTTTATAATGAAGAGTAGGTGTACATTCGAAATCAAAACCATAAATTCAAAAGCAAAGGGTAAAGGATTATTCAAATTCTTGATGGATCCCAACGTTTCTTCTTTCGGAGAAAAAATCTTCGCTTTGCTTCAAAGTATTTGCTATTTTCAACATTAGAAAAGAGAAGGTTCTTTTGGTGCAAAAATTAGGTTTTGAAAAGATGTCCAGATGGATAAATATGAGAGGACATAGCAGAATGTGAAATTCTATTGGTGAGTACACCACCTCTCGGCATGTGCGGTGCCCTTTTTCCTCACGAGCGGTCCCACTCGCGGTGAGAAAATAGTACACTTTACGGCTATAAATTTTGTACGCATCTATCACACACTCATAAAAAATGCGAACCGAGGTCCACAATGCGGTTTTCTATCATCCAAACAAATGTTGGAATGAGCTACTACGTACTTACTCCTGAAAATTTGTGAAAATATGAAGATCGGGGACATAGCACAGATAACAATTTGGTAGATCAAGCCGGTCAAAACGTGCAGATAACTTTCTTAAAGGTACATGTGTTGGGTCTTTGAAATTTTGATAGCGACAGCAGTCGATAAGCAATTGAACAAAGTGGTCGATGAAGTGTGACGATCTATATAATAGATGCCATTATCCGAAGTAAAGGGTGCTCAAATCCATGGAGTTGATAGGCAACAATAAACAAACTCATTTAAATCTACACGTGGATATATCGGGAGAGTTGGAGTGCGATTGTAATTACAATCGTTCACGAAGTTAAGTTGCATGAAGAGTCAACCTGAGGATGAACTCTAAAGGTGGGCAAAGATGTTGCCGTAAAGAGTTTGGAAGAAACATGGAGTGTGTGGAGATGTATGTGTGGAGGATGATACCTCGGAGATATATATACACTCACAAGGAAAATATGATTTGCTTCGATGAGATTATTGTTGACAAACTTGTCTAGTAAAGATTCAAGCTAGAGTTAGCTATTCTTGTACTAAGAGTTTGTGATTGAGTTGTAATCATTATATTCTTGATTGATGAGTTATAAACTAAATTGATAAAAGTTGATCTTCAAATAAGTGTTACTAGGAAGACATTATTGTTGGAGGTAGAACGGTTAGGAATTAGAGCTTGCAATTGCTCCAGTTAAGAAGTTGTAATCAGTTTGAAGAACTCTTGAAGTTAGTAAAGTTGGAGAAAAATCATGTGGGTACGAATTAGGTGGTTTTTCTATTTAGACCGGTGTTTTCCACACTAAATCGTGTCTTGTTACTTCTTGTTTTATTCACGCAAGTGGAACACATATCTTAGACTTGTTTCATTCATAGGCAACCGGTAAAGACAAGTCCTTAGGTAGTGCAAATCTAACAGTGGTATCGGTAGGTTTATCTTAAGGCTAACACCTAAGATAAATCATGATGAATTACGCACCACTCCTTGGACGTGTTGTAATCAACCACCAGGTACCTTTTTTCAATGGCTTGCACTTCATTTGGTGGAAGGCTCGCATAGAGAACTTCGTCAAGTTGAGGATTTTAGTATAGGATAAATTATCCTTTGTACCGTTATTCCAAAGAAAATGATGGATGGAGTCGAAGTTCTAAAAGTGAGGTCGAATTCCTGCAGCGGAGTGACTTTGTTGGACCTCAAGAAAAATGCCAAACGAGAATATCCTTGTGTGTGGGTTGGGTCGATGAGCCTGCTTAAATTTCGAATTACTCCATGCAAAACAAATTTGGGATGCCTTTGATCAATGCTCATGAAGGAACAAGTCGGTTCGGAAGTTCGGAGTAGCCATTTTATTTGCGAACATGAAAAAATTCAAGATGAAAGAGGTGAGTCTTTTCAAGAAATGATATGAAGACTTACCTCATTTGGTAAATGAACTATCCTCCTAGGAAAGGTGCTCACTACGAATAACAAGTTGATAAAGTTCTAAGGCTTTCTAAGGCAAAATGGAATGTCAAAGTCACTGCTATTTGAGAAGCCAAAGATATCTCTACAATGACGCTAGATGAATTGGTAGGAAATTTGAAGAGCATCTGAAGTGAATATGGATGATTCAAGGAAGAAGAGTCGATCAAAAAGAAAAATCAACGCTCAAGGAAGCTTATATTGTGAATCTAATGATGAGCATATTGTCCTCCTTACTAAGAAGTTCAAAATTTCTCAAAAAGGAAAAGGGATATGATGACCTAAAACAGGGACCTAGTAACAAAGGCTCCAATGAAAAGTCTTCGGCTCGGTGCTACAAGTGCAGCAAAACTGATCACATGATGGATTGTCCACTGCAGGAAATTGAGTGGAGAAAAGAGGGAAAAAGAGAAAGGCGAAAAGGAAATGAAGGAAAAGACAAGAAGGAAAACTTTGCAATGGTAGATGCTTGGGGATGCGAATATGATGAGTCGAATCTTTGAAGTTGATGAAATTGCCTTCATGGCGTGGCGGTCGATTTGAAGAAGAGACAGAACTCTCGGTATGTATTTCGACCTAAATGAAAACATTCATAATGTGTCTAAAAAGCGATATTAATGATGAATGATCTTTATGGAAAAGCTTCAAATCACCTACGATAGAATCGGTGTTGTGCTCTTTCTAGTCTAAAATTTGAATTCATTGTTCTAAAAGGATAAAGAAATCACTAAGAAAGAAAATTGTGCCTTTGAAAATACATAGTTGAACTTGGTAGGTAAATGGGGAGCTTGCAAAAACCTTCAAGTCAAAAGGATGAAGCCGGTGATAAATTGAAGAAAGTTGAAGGTGGGCGAAACGGCATAAAATTGATTACTTTTGTGAAAAAGAAAAAGTAAGAAAGTTAGTGCGGAAGTCTCCCCAGGCTAAGTTGATCTTGAGAAAGAAAATAGGTGGACCAAGTCTCACAAGTTATAAATAATCTAAGGAAAGGTTCATAATGAAAGAATTTGAAATATCGTTTTTAAAGAATCAAGTGTCATGAAGATTTGTGTTACACAGTGTGGTGACATGGTCACCCTACCGAATGTCGATGCTTGATAAGAAACGAGAAATAGGAGTATCTTGTTAGCTAAAGGAATTAATTATAAAAATGCTAGTAGAAATTGGTCCTCAACTTTGTTCCCCTTTGGACAAAGAAGAAACTTGATTCATCCTTTTATCATAAAAAGGGACCCAAGCTTGTTTGGGTTCCTAAAACTAACCCCTATGTTTTGCGAGTAAGAATGAAAGGGAGCAAGCATTGGTACATGGATAGTGCACTAAGACACATGATAGGAGATAAATAAAAATTCCTTTCACTCCTCCCGCACTAAAGGAGGGAATATATCTTTTGGTGATGGAAAAAGGGAATCTGTCACGGGGATTGACAAGATTGGAAGCTCGAAATAAAGGGTCTTGGAAGATGTATATCATGTTGATGGTGAAACATAATTTCTTGAGTATATCTCGGTTGTGTGACAAAGCGATAAAATTTAACCTTTATCTCTGAGAATGCAAGGTCAAAGAGCGGATACAAAAGAAATTGTGCGATTACAAGTAGACACAAGAAATGTATACAAGCGAGACATCATGGGAATGCTTGATACAAATCTAACTTGCCTTAGTGCAATAGGCATTGATCCCGCTATAAAGCTGAAGCGGGGGCATGTAGTTTGAAACGGTCATGAACTTGCTTCCAAGGATATGGTCATTGGGTTGCCTAAGACTAAGTTCAAAAATGACGATTAATACGTAGTGCTTGTGTGAGGGGGAAGCAGGAGAGATCATCATTCACATCAAAAAATCAAGTAAGTACAACCAAATGTCTGGACTTGTTGCATATGGATTTGTGTGAACTATGAAGAAAAAGTAGAGGTGGAAAAAGGTACATCTTTGTTCTCATTGGTGATTACTCGGTATACTTGGACTACATTTTTAGCCTCTAAAGATGATGCTTTTGAAGCTTTCTATGTCTTTGTAAAAAGAATAGAAAAGAAATTAGGCTCTTCCTTAATTTTCATAGATACGACCATGGAGCAGATTTGAAAATGCTAAATTCTTAGGATTTTGTTCATTAAATGGAGTAGATCATAATTTCTTCTCCAGGCACCTGACAAAATGGAGTAGTTTAAAGGAAAATAGGACTTTAGAGGACATGGCTAGAACTATGATGATTGCGAGTAATCTTGCAAAAATGTGTGGGTTGAAGCCATAAGCACTTACTTGCTATATTTTGAATAGACCTCTTGTTAGAAAACACTCCCTATAGATTACTAAAGGGAAGGAGACCAAACATTGCTCATCTTAAATTTTGGTGTAATGCTTTATTCATAATAATGGAAAAAGTAATTTGGGAAAATTTGATGCCCGAAGTGATGAAGGAATCTTCTTAGGTTATTCTCAACATAGTAAAGCTTATAGAGTCTTGAATAAAACAAAGCTGTTTTTGAGAAAAAGTGTGCATGTTATTTTGATGAATCTTATGTTATGCTTCGAGACTAACACGCAAGATGAAAAGAGAAAATGATGAACATACTAGGAACGGGTTGTTGTACTTTGTTTCATGCAGTGGAGCAGATGGTGAAACTACGAACAAGGAAAACAACAAGTAATGAATACGAGTCATCATCATTTACAGCAGTGTTTAATGCGAGGGAACCTCACAGGGTTTATGGTGAGAAAGCTACAAGTATCGGGGTCCCATCCAATCAAAAATGTTCTCCGCAGTCTTACCTGGAATTGCTACGGTCGGGATTAAAAAATCTATGTGCCTTGATGCCTTCTATCTAAAAATGGAACCTAAAAGGTAAAAGAGCTCTCCTTGATGAAGGCTAGTTTGGCTATGCGGGAAGGCGAATCGAGTTTGAAAGAATCAAGTTTGGCATTTGGTACCTCCTTTTTGAAGGAAGGATTATAAATTGCACTAAATGGGTATTAGAAATAAGATAGATGAGCATGAAGCTGTCAAAAGAAGACAAGGCTAATTTGGTGGTCCAATATTACAACCAAGAAAAGAAGGAATTGACTATGATGAGACATTTGCTCTGTTTAAAGACTCTAGGCAATCGGACTAACTCATAGATTTTTTGCACCTTCATGGAAATTACTCTTTTGCAAATGGATGTGAGAGTGCATTCCTCATTGGTTATTTGAAGGAGGAGGTTTGTGAAGCAACCCAGGGTTTGAAAGTTCGAGATTTCTGATACATCTCTGAGTTAGACAAAACTTTGTATGGGTTGATAAGCTTCAAGAGCTTGGTATGAAAGACTCTCGAAAATTCCTTACGCGGTATGGGCCATGAAGGAAAGATTGACAACCTGCTTGTTCTTAAGAACAAAGGTAGATCTGTACGATTGTGCAAGTATATGTAGATGATATCATATTTGGATCACAAACAATGACATGACTCAAGAGTTTGCCATGCTTATGAATGGAGAGTTTGAAATGAGCATGATGGGAGAGTTAAACTTCTTCCTTGGATTACAAATCAGCCAGGACTCCCCTTGGAATCTTGATTCATCGGCAAAAGTATGTGTAGGAGTTGCTTAAAATTTAATATGGAGTACGCAAAGAGATTGACACCCTATTGCCACGGCCACAAAGTTGGACCTTGATGAAACGAGATCATCGCCGTTGTTGATACGGAGGTATGATTAGTTCTATTTTATATCTCCTTTGCTAGTAGACCTGACATTGTATTCAGTGTTGGCTTGTGTGTTAGATTTCAAGCAAATCCCAAGGAGTCACATTTCAAAGTTGTCAAAATTTTTAAGATATTTGAAGGGACAAGCTGATCTGGGATTATGGTATCCTAAGGGAAGTAATTTTTCCTTAGTAGGATATCACGGTGTTGATTATGCGGGATATTTGGTTGATGGAAGCACTCTGGGGATGACACCTTTGTTGGACCATGTACGATCTAAGTGGTCCACAAAGAAGCAAAACTCGGTTGCCTTGTCCTTGTTGAAATTGAGTATGTAATTTGGTTCATGTTGTGCACAATTACTATGGATCAAACAACGATTCTTGGATTTTGGTGTTGATGTAAGGATGTATCTTGCATGACAATACTAGTGTCAACATTGCAAAAATCAGTTCAATATAAAAGAACCAAACATGTTGATATAAGACACCATTTTCTCAGAGATAATGTAGAAAAAGGTTATATTTCAATTATATTTTGTTCCACTTGAAGAAAATAGTTAATATTTTTACCAAAGCATTAGCGGGGATCTCTTTGAAAAGAACAAGTTATAATTAGGGATGATTAAGATTGCATAGGTCACCTTCAATGATTGGTTAGATTATGCAAATTCCTTATTCATTGTTATCTATGTTATTTATCCTAGATTTGCACATTACTTGTGTCCCAGGTCGGGGATAACATTTTAGAATTTGACAAGGGTTGTGTGCTTGTGCGGTGTTATCAAGATCCTAAAAGAGTCATTCATAGTCAACGGTATGTTCTTTTCACTCAATGCCTACTACAAATGAAAGCAACTATGCCTACGTGCTCTATTCTATACAAGTCATGATAGCCGTCAAGTCCTCATCCTTCCCCATAAAGTGACGCCCCCATTAATCAATCACGTCTCCCACGACACCATTGATTAGCAATCCCATAATCCCATTTCATCTTCTTCTTTTCTTTATAAATCGAAGCTTGGTTGTTTGTATAGGCATTCAAGTGTTACACTCACGACCTTCCTAAAAGGTTCTTCCATGGCTTCATCTTCTTGCTCGAGCGGTTCTTCCACCACCAACCATTTGAAAAAGTGTCTTACTTCTCGAAGCTGATCTTCACTCATCTTAAAGCATTCCTCCTATATTCCATTCAAAATGTCAGATTTCGCGACTTGGAATTCTTTAAGCTCAATTCTCACCTTCACAACATTTCTTCCATTTACAACGGGTCTACCCTAAATACGTGATATTGCTCCTCTTCGAGTCAACACTAATGTTGGTACTCCTGTGCCAGATTTGATTCCCCAAAGGTTCGCCTTAGGTTACGAAAAATTCAATACACCCAGATTCACGATGATGAACACGAAGATGAATCGATGATGAAACACCTCCACCTACCGGTTCCACTGCGCCCACTCACTGCGTACCCGCAAACAACAGGAAGATGAGCATCTTGCTCAAGCTCTTCAAAAGAGAAAAAAGAAAAAGAAGTCCTCTGCCTGTACCCAACAATCCTCCTCTTCTAAGGATGTCTTGCTTAAAAATGTTTGAAAATCTCTTGTGGTCAAGAAGACCATGCCAAAACCCATCACATTTGAGTCATCAATCACCTTCCCAAACTCCTCTTACGTAAACAAACCCCTGCTTTGCGCCCTCTTACAACTTCTTCCTCATGACCCAAATCACTAAACCTCCTTCCAAACCCACCTCAAAATATCCTTTCAAATCCACTCCTAAACCCTCTTCCAATCCTATCACAAAACCTACTTTCGAAACTTCTTTGAAACCATCTTCCAAACACATATAAACCCTCTCCCAAGCAGAAACTTCTAAACCATCCTCACTTTACTTCAACGACCCCTCTCCTTTTAAAAATCGGGAACTTGAACGGGTTACTCGGCTGGTCCATTTGTTGACTCGGCTGAGATGGCTACGATGGGGATGTGGCAGCCAGGTTTGTCTCGATCTTGATAACCAAGCTTGTCCGCCAGGTGCATTTAAAATGAGTTGTACTCGAGGGTAGAGGTAGTATTTGGTTTGGGTGGTCGAAATGGAATTATTTGAAAAATTGAGTTGGGTTGGACATCCACTGTTTCTTCGGGGTGATTTCCGAAGAAAGTTTGAGTGGCGGAGGTAGTTGAGTTCTATGCTCATGGGGTTGCAAAATGGTTCCCTCTTTTCTTTCTAGCATCGGGGTGTTTCTCTCCATTTAATTCTTGAGGATTTAGAATTCCAGGTGGTGGTAGGAAAACTATGTCAAATTTGAATGGCCTCCCTCTTCAGACTTGATTTCCCTCTACTAGGGACATATGCGAAAAATTTCGGGCCTAACCCGAGTCTTGTTCGAAACGTACCGCATTCAAAAAGAGAGAAATGTCTCCCATCCATCGGCTCTATTTTGATGTTTCCTTAAGATGTCCATCCCTAGGAAGGAAAGAATAGCGGGGCTAACTACCTTGACCTAACCTTGATGGGTTTAGCGTCTGAGGTCAAGATTGATTTTCCAAGTCTTATGGTGAAATATATGCAAGGGTTCTTGCCAAGATGATAAAGGACATGCTCTTTCCTATGCTTTCTGGTTGTCCTATGTCTTTTAGGATTACTCAGTCCTTTGTTCAAGTTTGGACCTTCCAAACTACGAAGGATGTCCTCGGTGAGGTGAAACAAGTTGACTTACACCTTGATGAGGAGTGACACTCATTTCAAAATGCGAAATGCCTTAGCGAAAGCTGGCGAGCTAGAGAAGGCTGTCCAAGTTTCTCACGCTCGGGAAAGGCTACTCTTGAGCTAGAAGTCCAGAGTTGGAGGCAACTCTTGCATGCGAAAGGGCCCTGAAATGTTGATACCATTAGACACTCTCGATTGCTTCCCTCTTGCCTCCTTCCTAGAACCTCTTTGTGTTGTTTTCCTTACTATCCATGCTATCAGACTTAGTTATTTTTGCTTTTCAATAGTGTATTAATGTGATAAGAACTTTTTGTCTTTTCTTAAATGAATTGCTTTTGATGATTAATTTCCTTTGGTATTCTGCTTTCCCTTGTCTTTTGAAATTGTTATCTTGTTTGTGTTTGGATTGCCTTAGTGGCAATAGGGTTGTCCTAACATTTGATAACGATGATTCATTGACTCGGCGATGATGCCAAAGGAAGAAAATGGCATTGACCATGCAATATTTATAACCCACTTGGCTAACTGTTTCATTTGAGAGATGTTTTCCTCGCGGAGTAAAATCTATGTGTAAATGAGATCGTGTTTGTCATCATCAAGAAGGGGAAATTTATTGGGTCTTTGAAGTTTTGATGTTTGGCAATGGTCGATGAAGCAGGTGAATAAAAATTTGGTCGATAAAGTGTCGGCGATCATGTAATAAAATGCCATTATCCAGAAGCAAGTGTGCAAAAATCATGGAGTCAATAGGCAACAATCCAGCAAACTCATTTAAATCTACACGTGGATATATCGGGAGAGTTGGAGTCTAATTATGATACAATTATTGTAAGAAGTTAAGTTGCATGAAGAGTCCAACACGAGTATGAACTCTAAGGCGGGCAAAGGTGTTGCCATAAAGAGTTTGGAAGAAACATGGAGTCTCTGGAGATATGTGTATATAATGGAGGATGATATCTCGGAGCCATATACACATTCACAAAGAGAAAAGAAGCGGTTGCTTTTAGTGAGATTATTGTCGACAAACTTATCTAGTAAAGTGTCAAGCTAGGGTAGCTATTCTTGTAGGAGTTTGTGATTGAGTTGTAATCATTGAATTCTTGATTCGGTGAGTTATAAACTAAATTGAGAAAAGTTGTTCTTCACATAAGTGTTACTAGGAAGACATTATTGTTGGAGGTAGAACGGTTGGGTAGAGTTTATAATTCTCAGTTGCAAGTCAGTTTGAAGAGACTCTTGAAGTTAGTAAAGTTGGAGAAAAATCATGTGGAGTACAAGTCATTGTTTTTCACCTTTGGAAGCAGGTGTTTTCCACCTTTAAATCATTGTCTTATTTATATGTTTTATTCACGTAGTGGAACACGTCTGTGAGCTTGTTTCTTCATAAGCAAAAATAGAGACAAGTCCTTAGGTCGTGCAATCTAACAACATAGTATGACTTGCGAGAGGAAATGTATACGTTTTATTACGCAATTCAATCCCAGCTATGTCTACATTAGCTTTGCAACCGGACAGAGGCAACGCCACTACCTTATCTGGTTCCCAGGAGCTCTGTATAAAACCATAAGATTCTTTTGTTTTTCTTTGCGTGCAAATGGCCCGACTAAACAAGCCAAGTGATACATTCTTGGAGATGATTAGTGCACCTTAGTCATCTTTGGTAAAGTGGTGAAGTCCCTCATCTAAAAGTCCAACATGTCCTGATGAGATAATACTTCAGAAATGTGATATCATTAGTTTGATGCACAAGTTATTCCTCAAGGTAAAATTCTCTAAAGTCTTTCTGAATCGAGATACTATAAAATTTATGCCTCGCGATAAATATTCTCTAAAAAAATTTGCCTAGCAAAATTAATTTTGCGCGAGAAAAATTATGTCATAATTAAGGCTACTAATTCATAAATTTTCATTAAATAAATAGTAACAACAACACATAAAAACCACAAAATAAAAGACAAAATTAAAAACTATTTAAAGCGGAAGCGGTCAGTACAAAAGTTTAAATGAAGATGCTTAATTATTACAAAGCTTAAATAGTACTTAACATAGTTAAAATTGCTATTTTTTTTGTCACTATCACTCATAGGTTTTTTATCTTTTCCCCGCTCCCTTTCTAATAGGTTACGATAATATTCAATATAATTGATCGCTTGAAGAAAGACCTTGAAAGGCACTTGTTCTTACTCCAACAAAACTGCTTGTCTACATCTCAACAATGACTCAATGACCTAGATTTGGGTTTGAATTAAGATGTTAAAATGATTTAAATAGTTGATTGAGATACCGTTTTCGCAATTTATCCAAGATTGAATTGGAACTAATTACTATAGGCTTTGTTTGAGGATTGAATAGTGAATGATGAAAGAGTTTAATTGATACTCAAAATAGTTTTTAATATTCTCTCAAGTCTAATCTAGTAGTTGTTGTAGAGCCAATTTTAGTATCATATACCTAACTATGTTTGTTTTTGTCATATATTTACTTTATGTTATGTTAGTTTGCCAAGTTCACCTTCTCAAGTGTTTTATTAAATAAAAAATATTTTCATTTTATCTTGCATTCAATAGGCTTTGCACATAATTATTTATAAATTTAAATAAATTGATATTTCATGTGTATATTTTCTAATTAGAATAAATAAATTTTTAAATAATTACTTCCATTCAATCACTAACACAAATGAAGTTTCATGACAATATAGAAAAACTGATGGAATTTAAAATTTAATTTATTTTTAAAAGTAAAAGATGACGTACAATTCTATTTATTTATTAATCTCTTATGTATTACGCATTCAACCAAGCTGCACATGTCTTGCACATAATTATTTGTTAAATAAAAATAAATTGATGTTTTGTGCTATCTTCTTCCACTTGTACCTCGAATATCAAAACTTTTCAAATAAAACAAAAACTAGAATTTATTTCACAAATTGTCAGCCCATTCGAATTACGCTATACTACTCTAAAAAAAATAAGTTAAAAGAATATCTTTCATTGTTTATTTTTCATTTTGGAAGTTTGGAATGTTAACTATTTTTAATTTGGATCAATATATATATATTGTAATATTGAATTACATTATTTTTAGGCCCAAAGAAATATGGAAGAGCTAGATTATTCATTTGGAAAATAAAAGGTTGTATGCGAAACTTTGCAAATATATTTTGAGTTGAAGAAAGAATTTTTGTGCTACATGCGATAATCACGAGCAATAAAGTAAGTCTTACAACACTTGTAAGATGAAAAATTCTAAATTAAAAGAAGAGATTGACTTTCATTTTTGTTAATTGCTTATGATGCTGGACTCTTTATAAATATTGCCATATTCGTATTGGATTCTCTAAAAATATACCACTTTTGAAGAATCGACACATCAATAATTTTGAATGTGTGCGATGTTATTACTCTAATAAACTTATACGCATCACTACAATGATCTCACGGCCTAGATTTTGAGCTCCGTGGGGGCGTTCTCACAATTTTCAAAATTGAATTGGAACTAATAGAAAGCTATTTGATGATTGAAAAGTGAACAATGAAAGGGTTAAGTGATATTCAACTTGCTTTACTCATTTCATTTTTTTTTCTTCTCAATTTTTTTACCAATGACCTTACGAACATAGTTATAATTACAAACAAGAACTTGACAAGTGAATGTTTCCTTTTCTTTTCCTTATTGTTAATTTTTGAAAAGAAATAAACTCGACCTAAGTTGAGGTGACTAACAAATATGAAAATAATTCCTTCACGGTATTGTATTTTCAAATTCAAATTGAACAATAAATTTTAATGTATTACAAATAGAAGTGACAAAATCACCCCATGAGATCATAATTTGCCTAACTTATTTAAATTTGGGCTAATAATTGACCGGATTTATTTATTAGCTGACCAGGTTCGGCCTAACTCATTTCAATTTAATATCTAACTTAAAATTGATTCATGAGAAATCTTGCCAAATATTTTTAAAAGATAATTTTATTTTATTTAATATGTTATATTTAGTCTAATAAAGATAAATATTAATTTTATAAGATTATCAAAAGATTATAAAAGAATAAATAAAGCAATTAAACTTAATTAGAGTAGGGTGAGTTGAGTTATGACCCACATTTTAGCCCAACGCTTGATAAGGTAATTTTTATGCGGGTCAATAACCCCTTCCATTTACTAGCTTCGGCCCATTTTGACCGACCCACTTTCGGCCAGGCTTGCCTATTTGCCACATATAATTACAAATTTATTAATTTGAAAAAATATTATGTATATAATACTTTATTTATTCGAGTAATATCTTATATTTTATGCAACAATATTCAATCAACTTGCACATGATTTGCACTTTCTTATTGGTAAAACTAAAACATATTAATGATATAAAATAAGGCGAAGATGAAATACAAAAATAAAAATAATTACACAAAATATGTTAATTCCCTTCATTATACACTTTCACACGAATAAGTCTCAAAACTCATATATTTTCTACTTGAGTTACAATACGTATGCTTTAGATTACCATAATTCAAAATATTCAAGAAATTTGTGTTAAAAATACTCTAATTTCTATTTTCTTCTCCGATTTAAGGTTTCTTCTAATTGACGAAAATGGGTGACCAAGCACTCGGTCGAAACTTGATTACTTTGTGAGTTAAGTTAATGGCGCCGGCGAACTATGATGATTTTATGAAATTCGGTAGTTTTAGTAAACTCCATTTCCTAGAATTTTGAATTTCATAAACTCAAAATTTTTAGTTTCACCCAGTTATGACCTTGAAGTTTCTAGAACTTTCCTCCCGTCATTGTTTGATACACATTCACGTATTATGGGGCGGTGTGTACGACGACTTCAATATAGTGCATACTCATTCTACTTTAGTATTTTGCTTTTGTCCCTATGATACCGTCATCATGGCGGATCAAAGGCACAAGTTATGAGTTCGTACATTATATTTTATATCTATAGTGAAATTAATCAATTTTTTTGAATAAATGAATTTGAATTCATAAATTTCTTTTATACATGATTACCAAATTTTTAAAATATGAACTTTGAATATTATTTTGGTAAGAACATTATGAAATCAATCTATTTAAAGGGCTTTCTCCTCTTGTGAGAGAACAAGTCAAATAGAAAATTAAAGAAAAATAAGAACTTCTTTACTCTTAATTTTCTCTCTAATTTCTAGTTAGAAGAAAAACTTATGAAGAGAGTCTTTTTAAATTCTTTTTCGTTCTCCCTTTTCAATTAATAATATTTATTGATTATGCAAGGCTATTTTCACTATCGGCAAATCAATTTTACATACATGTTTTAATGTACATTTTATTATCTTGATTACAATTTTAGAAAAATCAAGAAAATGGAAAACAAGTTACTTCTTTATAAGCCAAGATTAGTGCCTTTCAAGTAATTCTTTGAGTAGAAGTATTGTAATCCGAATTGCTCAACTACTACTTAACTTCTATCGAGATAGACGAAACAAAATTTGAGGTCGGTTTTCATTTTATCGCTTACACAAAAATTTAATTAGTTTTATGTATTGACAAGTAATAAATTTAATCAGTATATATAAAGTAAATCTTATAGATTATTAGTGTGATTTTTAATTTTTCTTTTGCAGAACGAAATGGTGATACGTCTTATCAATCGTGTGAAAGAAATGTTCGAGGAAGAGTAGAGTTGCAATGTTACAGGTTCACGCATGCTTGGGGAGAAAAATAAAATAGTTATAGTTCGCTCTCGCTCTCGGGAGGAGCAACTTTACTTATAGTTATTAAATAATTATCTTGAAATTCTAGATGCTTGCTTTTTAGATTTAATTTCTATTATGTTTCTCGTATCTTGTGTTTAAATCTATTATGATATTTTCATAAATAAATTGATAAATATATCAACAGAAATAAAGATAATTCGTGTGTATATTTTTCCTAATTAGAATAAATAAATTTTATAAATAATTACATTCAATCTAACACGGATAATTTTATAACAATATGCAAAAGATGATAGAATTTCAAATTTAATTTATTTTTAAAAATAAAATATGACTTACAATTCTATTTATTTTTTTGCCAATGACTTTACGAAACATAGTTATAATTACAAACAAGAACTTGACAAGTGATGTTTCTTTTCCTTTTTTCCTTATAATTAATTTTTGAAAAAGAAATAAATACCGACCCTAAGTTGAGTGACACAACAAATATGAAAATACTTCCTTTACGAAATTGTATTTTTTTAATTCAAATTGAATAATAAATTTAATGTATTATAAATTTACTAATTTGAAAAAATGTTATGTATATAATACTTTATTTATTCGATTAATGTCTTATATTTTATGCAATAATATTCAACCAACTTGCACATGATTTGCACTTTCTTATTGTGAAACTAGAACATATTGATGATATAAAACAAGACTAAGATGAAATGAAAAAATAAAAATATTTTTAATTTTTTTAATTTTTTTAATTTTTTTAATTTTTTTACTTTTTATCTTCTTTGAATAAGCCTCAAAAACTCATATATTTTTACTTGAGGTTATAATCTGTATGCTTTGATTACCATAATTCAAAATATTCATGAAATGCGTGTCAAAAATACTCCAATTTCTATTTTCTTCTCCAATTTTTGGATTTCTTCTAATTAGCCAAAATGGGTGACCAAGCACTCAATCAAGAACTTCTTGATTACTTTGGCGAGACATACGTAAATGGTGCCAGGGGCGGAGCTATGATGATTTTAACGAGTCGGTAGTTTTAATAAGCTCCATTTCCTAAATTTTGAATTAATTAACTCAAAATTTTTAGTTTCACTCAACGATTATGACGCCCAGGAAGTTTCTAGAACTTTAGGCGCCATTCTTCTTGCGATGACACACATTCACATATTATGATTACTCTTGCAACTTCAACTTAGTGCATTTCATTCCATTTTAGTATTTTGCTTTTGGCCTTATGATACCGTCATCATGGCGGATCAAAGGCACAAGTTATGAGTTCGTACATTATATTTTATATCGATAATTGAAATTCATCAATTTTTTTGAATAAATGAATTTGAATTCATAAATTTCTTTATACATGATTATTAATTTTAAAATATATGAACTTTGAATATTATTTTGGCAAGAAAATTATGAAAACAATCTATTAAAGGGTTTCTCCTCTTGTGAGAAATAGGCCAAGCAGAAAATTGAAAATTAGAACTTCTTTGCTCTTAATTTTCTCTCTAGTTTTAGTGACTTTTTCCAAAAAGGTTTTTAGTTCAGAAGAAAAACTTATGAATTGAGTCTTTTTAAATTATCTTTTCTCTTTCCCCTTCTCAATTAATAATATTTATTTATTATGTAAAGTTATTTTCACTATCAACAAATCAATTTTACATACATGTTTTAATATTACATTTTTCTTATGTTGCTTACAATTTTATAAAAATCAATAAAATGAAAAATAAGTTATTTGTACTTCAAGGCAATTGGTCTTGCTTTCAAGGTAATTGCTGAGAAGTGTGAATAATCCGAATTGCTCAACTACTAATGGTACTATACGAGTTAGAAAAGTTGTTCTTCAAATAAGTGTTGCTAGGAAGACATTATTTGTTGGAGGTAGAACGGTTAGGAATTAGAGTTTAAAATTCCTCGGATTGCAAGTTGTAATCAACCGTTTGAAGAGGCTCTTGAAGTTAGTAAGTTGGAGAAAAATCATGTGGAGTACAGGTGCGTGGTTTTCACCTTTGGAGCGGTGTTTTCCGCACTAAATCCTTGTCTTATTTGCTACTGAACATTACGCAAGTGAACTCACGTCTGCCGACTTGTTTCATTCATGACAACTGATAAAAGACAAGTCCTTAGGTCGTGCAATCTATGACATGATATGACATGCGGAGAATGTATCGTTTTATTACGCAATTCAATCCAACTATGTCTCTTTGTTAACTGCAACCGGACAAGAGAGCAACACCACACTACCTATCACAGTTCCCGGAAAAGCTCTGTATAAAACCATAAGCTTCTTTTGTTTTCTTTGCGTGCAAATAGACTGACTATACAAGCCAAGTGATCTGTCCTTGGAATGATTCCGTGCACCTTAGTCATGCTAGTAAAGTGGTGAAGTCCCTCATCTAAAAGTCCAAACATGTCCACGGGCGGATAATACTCCAAATGTGATATCGTGAACAGTGCACAGTGCTTTCCCAGGTAAAATTCTCTAAGAGTCTGTCTCTGAATTAGTACTATTGAATTTACACCTCACAACAAATATTCTCTAAAAGTTTGCCCTAAAATTAATTTTGCGCGAGTATTATGTCATAATTAAGGCTATTAATTCATAAATTTTCATTAAATAAATAGTAACAACAACACATAAAAACCACAAAATAAAAAGACAAAAATTAAAGACTATTTTAAAGCGGAGGGTCAGTACAAAGTTTAAATAAGAAGATGTATTATTACAAGCTTAAATAGTACTTAACTAGTTAAAATTTGCTATTTTTTACATACTATCACTCATAGGTTTTTTATCTTTTCCCCGCTCCCTTTCTAATAGGTTACGATAATATTCAATATAATTGATCGCTTGAAGAAAGACCTTGAAAGGCACTTGTTCTTACTCCAACAAAACCTGTCTACATCTCAACAATGACATAATGACCTAGATTTGGAGTTTGAATTAAGATGTTAAAATGATTTAAATAGTTCGGATTGAGATCGTTTCGCAATTTATCAAGATTGAATTAGACTAATTAGTATAGACTATTTAATTTGAGGATTGAAAAGTGAGCGATGAAAGCATCAAGTGATACTCAACTAATTTTTTAATATTCTTTCGAGTCTAATCTAGCAGCTGTTATAGAGCTTGATTTTTAATTATCATCTTGCATATGTCACTTTTTGTCATATGTTTACTTTATGTTATTTTGGGTGCCAAGCTCCTTCTCAAGTGTTTTATTAAATAAAAAATATTTTCATTTTATCTTGCATTCATGGCTTTGCATAATTAATTTATAAAATTTAAATAAATTGATAATTTCATGTGTATATTTTTCCTGAGTAGAATAAATAAATTTTAAATAATTACTTCCATTCAATCACTAACACAAATGAAGTTTCATATTGATATAGAAAAAAGCTGATGGAATTTACAAATTTAATTTATTTTTAAAGTAAAAGATGACGTGCAATTCTATTTATTTATTAATCTCTTATATATTGTTGCATTCAACCAAGCTGCACATGCTTGCACATAATTATTGTTAAATAAAAATAAATTGATGTTTGTGCCTATCTTCTTCCTTGTACCTCGAATATCAAAACTTTTCAAATAAAACAAAAACTTGAATTTATTTCACAAGTGTCTCGCCCATTCAATTTTGCTATACTATAAAAAATAAGTTAAAGAATATCTTTCATTGTTTATTTTTTCATTTTTGAATTTGAATGTTTAACTATTTTTAATTTGGATCAATATATATATATATAAATTGTAATATTGAATTACATTATTTTTAGGCCCAAAGAAATCTGGAAAGAGCGTGAGATTATTCATTTAAATAAAAAGGTTGTATGCAAGGAACTTGCAAATGTATTTTGAGTTGAAGAAGAATTTTTGTGCTACATGCAATAATTTCGAGCAATAAGGCAAGTCTTACAACACTTGTAAGATGAAAAATTCTAAATTAAAAGAAGAGATTGACTTTCATTTTTTGTTAATTGCCTATGATGCTCGGACTCTTTATAAATATTGCCACATTCTTGTTGGATTCTCTAAAAATACACTACTTTGAAGAGAGATCGACACACATCCGATGATTTTTGAAAGCGTACGTATTTATTGCTACAATAAACTTATCTGCATCACAATGATCAAACGGCCTAGATTTGGAGCTCACGTTGAGAGCGTTCTCACAATTTTCAAAATTGAATTACAACTATGCGAAGCTATTTGATGATTGAAAAGTGAACAATGAAAGGGTTAAGTGATATTCAACTTGCTTTACTCATTTCATTTTTTTTTTTCTTCTCAAATTTTTTACCAATGACCTTACGAAACATAGTTATAATTATAAGCAAGAACTTGACAAGGATCTCTTCCTTTTCTTTTCCTTATTGTTAATTTTTGAGAAAGAAATAAACTCGACCCTAAGTTGAGGTGACACAACAAATATGAAAATAATTCCTTCACGGTATTGTATTTTTCCAATTCAAATTGAACAATAAGTTTGTGAATTACAAATAGAAGTGACAAATCAGCCCGTAGAGGATCATGAATTTGACTAACTTATTTAAATTTGCGCTAATAGTTGAACGCTTATTTATTAGCTCATTGATTATTTAACTTATTTCAATTTGTAAAGATTGGGCTAATATCTGGCCAGTAATTCATAAATCGTAAATATTTTTAAAGATATTTTATTTTATTTAATATGTTATATTTAGTCTGCATATTAAAGATACATATTAATTTTATAAGTTATCAAAAGTTATACAAGAATAAATAAAGCAATTAAAACTTAATTAGAGTAGGACAAGTTGGGTTATGACCCGCACTTTAATCCATTTCAACCCAACCCGTTTCGGCCAAGGTAACTTTTGTGCGGGTCAATAACCCGCCCATTTTGACTTCAGATCACTACATTTTCTGCTTTATTTGCCACATATAATTACAAATTTATTAATTTAAAAAAAATGTATGTATATTATACTGTTTATTCGATTAATATCTTATATTTTGTAACAATATTCAACCAACTTGCATGATCACTTTCTTATTGGTAAAACTAAAACATATTAATGATATAAAATAAGGCGAAGATGAAATACAAAAATAAAAAATAATTACATAAAATATGTTAGTTCCCTTTAATTATACACTTTAAATGCCGAATAAGCCTCAAAAACTCATATATTTTCTACTTGGTTACAATACGCGCCTTTGATTACCGTAATTCAAATATTCAAAAATACAGTGTTAAAAATACTCAAGTTTCTATTTTCTTCTCAGATGCTCTGAGTTTCTTCTAATTGACGAAAATGGGTGACCAAGCACTCAATCAAGAACTTCTTGATTACTATGACAGAGGATTGAGTTAATGGCGCCGGGCGGAGCTATGATGATTTTTAGCGAAAATTGATTAGTTTTAGTAAGCTCATTTTAGAATTTTGAATTAATAAACTCAAAATTTTGGTTCACTACACTTATTATCACCTTAGAAGCTTCTAGAATTTCCGCGTCATTGTTCTTTTAATGATACACATTCACGTATGTGCGATTGTGTACGACGACTTCCAATATAGTGCATACTGAACCTGCTTTAGTATTTTGCTTTTTCCCTATGATACCGTCATAAAACGCGATCAAAGGCACAAGTTATGAGTTCGTACATTATATTTTATATCTATAATTGAAATTCATCAATTTTTTTGAATAAATGAATTTGAATTCATAAATTCTTTGCCATGGTACAAATTTTAAAATATATAAACTTTGAATATTATTTTGGCAAGAACATTATGAAATCAATCTATTTAAAGGGTTTTCTCCTCTTGTGAGAGAATAAATTAAAATAGAAAATTAAGAAAAAATAAGAACTTCTTTGCTCTTAATTTTATCTCTAGTTTCTCGTTAGAAAAACTTATGAAGAGAGTCTTTTTAAATTTCTTTTTCTCGTTCTCTCTTTTAAATTAATAATATTTATTGATTATGCAAAAGATATTTTTTCACTATTAAATCAATTTTACATACATGTTTTATGTACATTTTCTTATCTTGCTTACAATTTTAGAAAAATCAAGAAAATGGAAAACAAGTTACTTGTCTTTGCAAGGCAATTGATTACGCTTTCAAGGCGAATTGCTGAGTAGAAGTGTGAATAATCTGAATTGCTCAGCTTCTACGGGCGATGTCGAGATAGAGTGAAACAAAGGCGAGGTCGGTTTTCATTTTATCGTATACACAAAAATTTAATTAGTTTTACATATTGACAAGTAATAAATTTAATCAGTATATATAAAGTAAATCTTATAGATTATTGACGTGATTTTTTTTTTGCGAACGAAATGGTGATACGTCTTATCAATCGTGTGAAAGAAATGTTCGAGGAAGAGCGAGTTGCAATGTTACGGTTCTTTGTAGCGGGGAGGAAAAAATAAAATAGTTATAGTGCGCTCTCTCGCTCTCGGGAAGACAACTTTATGAGTTATTAAATAATTATCTTGAAATTCTAGATGCTTGCTTTTTAGATTTAATTTCTATTATGTTTCTCGTATCTTGTGTTTAAATCTATTATGATATTTTCATAAATAAATTAATAAATAAATCAACAAAAATAAAGATATTTCGTGTGTATATTTTTCCTAATTAGAACCAATAATATTTTACAAATAATTACACCCATTCAATCTCTAACACGAGATAAAATTTCATGACAATATAGAAAAGCGATGAAATTTAAATTTAATTTATTTTTAAAAATAAAAATGACTTTAGTCTATTTATTTATTAATCTCTTATATATTGTTACGCGTTCAATCAAGCTGCACATTTTTTGCATAAATTGTTTGTTAAATAAATAAATTGATGTTTTTGTACCTATCTTCTTCCTTGTTCCTTGAATATCAAAACTTTTCATCTAAACACAAAAACCTTGAAGTTATTTCACAAATTGCCTCTCCCATTAAATTCGTCTATACTACTCCCAAATTTTTAAAAGAATATATAATTTAAATAACAAAATTATAAAAAAGAAAAAATTAAAAATATTTTTAATTTGGATCAATATATATAAATTGTAATATCAAATTACATTATTTTAGGCCCAAAGAGATGTGGAAGAGCACGTGAGATTATCCATTTGGAAAATAAATGATTGTATTCGAAGAATTTGCAGATGTATTTCGAGTTGAATAAAGAATTTGCAACATTGCACGCTATAATCCTAGCAACAAGGTAAAGTCTTATAACACTTGCAAGATGAAAAATGCTAAATTAGAGAGCGGTTGACTTCATTACTATTACTTGCCTACTGTGATGCTCGGACTCTTTATAAATGTGTCACATTTGTGCGCATTCTCTAAAAAATACGCTACTTTTTGAAGATGGCTTACACATCCAATGATTTTTAAAGTGTATGTGTTATTACTTCAATAAAATTATACGCATCCAATCTGTTGATCCAAATGGCCTAGATTTGGAGCTCACATTGAGATGTTCTCACAATTTTCAAAATTGAATTGAAACTAGCTGAAAGCTATTTGATGATTGAAAAGTGAACAATGAAAGGGTTAAGTGACATTCAACTTGTGTTTTTGGTATTCTCTCAAGTCCTAATGTATAGGCGGTATAACTGTCACTTTTCTTCATATAATTATTTTATGTTATGTTGAGTTTAAGAAGCTCCTTTGTTTTGGTGGTTTTATTGAACCAAAAACATTTTCATATTATCTTGCATTCTATCAACTTGCACGTATCTTAGACATAATTATTTGCAAAATTTAAACAAATTAATATTTCGTGTGTATTTTCTTCCTCATTCCTCAATTATTTATTTATTTATTTATTAATCTCTTACATTTTATTTTGCGTTCACGCAAGTTACACATGTCTTGCACATAATTATTTTTTAAATAAAAATAAATTGATATCTCACGTATGTCTTCAATATCTCATTCCTTGAATACCAAAACTTTTCAACATAAACAAAAATTAAATTTATTTCACAAATAATTGTTTGCTTTACTCATTTCATCTTGAGGTTTTAAGTTGAACTTCATTTTTTTCTTTCTTCTCAAATTTTTACCAATGACTTTACAAAACATAGTTATAATTACAAACAAGAACTTGACAAGTGATGTTTTTCTTTTCTTTTCATATAATTAATTTTTGAAAAATTAAAAAAGACAAAATTCAAGTTGAATTTGAAAATAATAATATAAGTAAAAAAATTAAAAAAATTAAAAATATTTTTAAATTTCAAATTGAATAATAAATTTTAATGTATTATAAATTTACTAATTTGAAAAAATATTTATGTATATAGTACTTTATTTATTCGATTAATGTCTTATATTTTATGCAATAATATTCAACCAACTTGCACATGATTTGCACTCTCTAATTGTGAAACTAGAACATATTAATGATATAAAACAAGGCTAAGATGAAATGAAAAAATAAAAAATAATTACATATAAATATGGTAATTCTCTTTAATTATGCAATTTCGCCTAAATAAGGCTCAAAAACTCATATAGTTTCTACTTGTTGTTATAATACAGCGTAGCTTTCAAATTACCATAATTCGAGAATATTCATGAAATATGTGTCAAAAATACTCCAATTTCTATTTTCTTCTCGTATTTTTGGGTTTCTTCTAATTGACGAAAATGGGTGACCAAGCACTTCAATCAGAACTTCTTGATTACTTTGACGGAGAGATACGTTAATGGTGCCGGCGGAGCTATGAAGATTTTAGCAGAATTCGGTAGTTTAATAAGCTCTTTCTAGAATTTTGAATTCATAAACTTAAAATTTTAGTTTCACCCCTTGATTATGACGCTAGAAGTTTCTGGGAACTTTCCGCACTATTCTTCTTGCGATGATACATATTCACGTATTATGCGAGATTGTGTACTGCGACTTCAACTTAGTGCATACTCAATTTAGTATTTTGCTTTTGGCCCTATGATACGTCATCATGGCCAGTCAAAGGCACAAGTTATGAGTTCGTACATTATATTTTATATCTATAATTGAAATTCATCAATTTCTTTGAATAAATGAATTTGAATTCATAAATTTCTTTTATACATTTAGTACCAAATTTTGAAATATATGAACTTTGAATATTATTTTGGCAAGAAAAATTATGAAAACAATCTTAAGGGCTTTCTCCTCTTGTGAGAGAACAAATCAAATAAAAAATTAAGAAAATAAGAAATTTCTTTGCTCTTAATTTTCTCTCTAGTTTCGGTGACTTGTCCAAAAAAAGTTTCTAGTTACGAAGAAAAACTTATGAAGAGTCTTTTAAATTTCTTTTCTCTTTCCCCCTTCTCAATTAATAATATTTATTAATTATGTAAAGATATTTTTACTATCGGCAAATCAATTTTACATACATGTTTTAATGTTCATTTTCTTATGTTGCTTATAATTTTAGAAAAATCAAGAAAATGGAAAACAAGTTACTTGTTAGCTACAAGGCAATTGATGCGCTTTCCAGGTGACTTCTTTGAGTAAAGTGTGAATAATCAATTGCCAACTACTATTAATTGCTATACGAGATAGAGCGAAACAGCGAGTCGATTTCATTTTATCGCATACACAAAAATTTAATTAGTTTTATGTATTCACAAGTAATAAATTTAATCGATATATATAAAGTAAATCTTATAGATTATTGACATGATTTATTTGATTTTTCTTTGCGAAACGAAATGGTGATACATCTTATCAATCATATTAAAGAAATGTTCGAGGAAGAGTAGAGTTGCAATGTTCACAGTTCTTGTATCAAGGAGAAAAAGTAAAATAGTTGTAGTGCGCTCTCACTCTCGGGAGGAGCAACTTTACTTATGAGTTAATAAATAATTATCTTGAAATTCCAATGCTTACTTTTAGATTTAATTTCTATTATATTTTTCGTATCTTGTATTTAAATCTATTATGATATTTTCATAACTAATTAATAAATAAATCAATAGAAATAAAGATATTTCGTGTGTATATTTTTCCTAATTAGAATAAATAACTTTTATAAATAATTACACCCATTGATCTCTAACACAGATAAAAGTTCATGACAATATAGAAAAAGCGATGAAATTTTAAATTTAATTTATTTTAAATAAAGATGACTTACAATTCTATTTATTTATTAATCTCTTATATATTGTTACGCATTCACCAAGGCTGCACATTTTTTGCACATAATTGTTTGTTAAATAAAAAAAATAAAAAATTTTGGGGTTTTTTTTTTTTTATGAATTTTGAGTTTTTTTAATTTTTTATTTTTTTAAGTTTTCAAATTTTGAATTTATTTCACAAATTGCCTCGCCCATTGATTACTCCCAAAAAAATTAAAAAAGAATATCTTTAAAAAATATAAAAAAACTAAAAAAAATAAAAAAAATAAAAATATTTTTAATTTGGATCAATATATATAAATTGTAATATCCAATTTACATTATTTTTGGCCCAAAGAGATATGGAAGAACGTGAGATTATCAATTTGAAAAATAAATGATTGTATTCAAAGGAATTTGCGGATGTATTTCGAGTTGAAAAAAGAATTTTGTGCTACACGCAATAATCGACCAACAAGGTAAAGTCTTATAACACTTGCAAGATGAAAAATTCTAGAATTAAGAGAAGAGGTTGCTTTTCATTTTTGTATTAATTGCCTATGATGCTCGGACTCTTTATAAATATTGTCACATTCGTGTTGAATTCTCTAAAAATAAGTTACTTTGAAGGGTCAGGCTCACATCCAATGATTTTGAAAATGTACGTGTTATTACTCCAATAAACTTATGCATCACTACAATGATTCAAATGGCCTAAATTTGGAGCTCACATTGAGATGTTCTCACAATTTTCAAGAATTGGTGGAACTAATAGCTATTTAATGATTGAAAAGTGAACAATAAAGGGTTAAGTGATATTCAACTTGTGTTTTTGGTATTTTCTCAAGTCTAATATATCAACTTTTATAAGCATGTGAGTTTTCTTCATATAATTATTTTTTATGTTATGTTGAGTTTAACAAGCTCCTGTTTTTGAAGTGGTTTTATTTGAGATCAAAAAATATTTTCATTTTATCTTGCATTTTATTTGTTAGCCCATACACTTGTTAGCAGATAGGCTTTAGGGTTTTAGGTAGTCTTATGCCTATTTATAGGCACCTTCCCCATTCTAATGTATTGTCTTCTATTCTCTACTATAACTCTGTAGTTTAGCCTTTTGAGCTCTTTCTTTTATTGTTCTTCAATAAACTCTTGTTATATATCAACATGGTATCGAGTGGATAAATCGATCCTCCCTGTTTGTAGCAACCACAGAGTGCTTGGATCGAACCTCTTGTTCACACAGGTTTGCTACGCTGGGTCCGTTTATCTCTTTTGTTCGTAGGGTTGGTTTGTTGCTTACGTTGGGTTCTTATTTTTCTTGATTGTCACCATTATTGCTCCGTGACCTGTGTGCTGTAGTGTTGGTTTGGTTTGATTTGGACTAGGGTATTTTTATTGTTGTTTTGGGTTGTTTATCTTGTTGTATTACTTTGATTTTGTCAATATGGGTTGGAGAAAGGATGATTCTCTCCGGTCCATTAACACTCAATAGATGGAAAAATTGTCGTATTGGAGTTATGTAAGAGAATTTTCTTCGTGGCAAGAATACGTGGGGCTATGTCAGGGTTAAACCAAACCTAAGGATGAGAAAGGCTAAGAATTTTGTATTGTCGGTGGATTTATGGGAAGCTGCTAACTCAAAGGTTGTCACTTGGATTAACAACTGTCAACTTTCGGTCAGTGTTTATGCAATTGGCTAAATATGACTGCAAACAAAAGAAATTTGGGATCATTTGGAGAGACATTACTCAGTCTAATTTTGTGAGCAGTACCCGACTAGAGTACGATGTGCGTGCTCTTCAACGAATACTATGAGCATTCAGATTTCTATCTTGCTATGTCGGTTGTGGGATCGATTGGCCCTTGCGAATCGCGAATTGAAAGGTTTTGCGTGGTATATTGCTAGGAGGGAAGAACAGCATTTGGTTAATTTTTGATGGCATTGCGTTCGATTTTGAAGGAATGCGTGGAACAATCCTTCATCGATCTCCCCTCCCATGGTTGATTCGATTGTCCATGAGCGATTGCGGGGAAAGACTGTTATCAAGTCAATTGGATAAGATTAAAACACCTACTACTCTGGCAGCCATTTCTTCCTTCCTTAGGATCGATCCTAGACCACACTGGACCAACCAATCAATCGCGACGATCTCACAGAGTTGCGTTTGATGAGTGTGCATTTGCAAGCGAAAAATCGTGGAAGGCTCGGTGTCGTTGTTGCTCAACAAGGCTAGAGATGCAGTCGGCAACAAAAGAATGGACAACCTCACTCACTGAGTACTCTCCACAGTTCACTTCTTTGTTCTTCTTTGCACCATGTTAGATCTTGATACATTGCTCTTGTGCCTCCTTCGGCGTTGGATCCTCAGTGTTCGAGCAGTTCGAGCAGGTTTGGCCTCAATCCCTCTTGCCATGTTAGCATCCGGCTCGGGTCCGGCTTCGCCTGGTACATCGGAGTATTTCCCTCGTCCTTGTGGATTACGGGTGCAGTGCGACCCATCATATGTCACATTGTTTGTCATCGTTTGGTTCCTTGTCACCCATTTCACACCCTCTGTTATGCGCCGGTGCTACATCTATGCCCGGTCGAGGTGTTGATTACAGTACTACTTCTCACATTGTTAAATCTAATGTTTATTATATTCCTAAACGTGCTTTGAATCTTACTTGATCGGAGTCGGTTGTGTAGAGATGTTGGTCATTAGTATTCTTTTGATTGTTTGTGTTGTACGGGACCAACACACTCAAAGGTTATTGGGATTGGTTGTAGGTTGGGGAACTCTATGTGCGGAGAGTCTCAGTGTGCATTTGTTGCAGCCTCACAGCATTGATTTTCTTCTTTCATTTTGGTCGTTTGTCTTTGCGGTTTTATCTTTAGCATTTCGCTTGGGACATGTATCGGAGTGTCACGTTTACGTTTTTGGCCTCTACGGTGCTTTGGGTCATTTAAACATTTTGATATTTGATTGTAGTGGTTGTAAGCGGCAAAATTTCTGCCTTACTTTTAATAAAAGTGTGTTTTATTAGAGTTGCTCCTTTTGACATTATTCATTCTGATGTATGGGTACCATCACCAGTATCCACTAAGGGTGGTTCGACCTATTATGTTTCGTTCATAGATGACTATACTGGTATACGAGTTTATCTTATGAGCGCGAGTCCGACTTCTTTGGCATTTACAACAACTTTAGAGCCCTTGCTAAACGCAACATTGGTTTGTGATAAAGTGTTTGGGTTTGACTTAGGGGTGAATATACCTCTAGTGATTTAACTCGGTTACTTGCCTCGATGGTACCATACACCGGTCATCTTGTACGGATACTCTGAGCGAACGGTGTTCTTAGAGAAAAACAGTCATGTGTTGAGACTACACGCTCCTTACTATTATCTGCGAGAGGTTCCTAGTAATTACGGAAGACGGTCTAACTTACGTATATGTGATCAATGTTATTCCTCTTGCGTGGCTTGGGGATGTCTCTATTTTAGAAATTATATGTTCACGTACCCGAGGATTACTCACGGTACGAGTTTTGGATGTACTTTTTTTGTTCTTCGTCCTTATGTTGACAGAAGGCGGAGCCAAATTAGCTATATGTGTGTTTTTGGGGTATGGTGTTGGATGAGTTATCGTTGCTATGATCTGTTAGTCGAGAAATTATATATTTCACGGCATGTCATCTTTTTGGAGCATATTCCTTTCTATTCAATTCTGACTAAATCGTATTGATGTTACTAAGTCGGATCTTCGTATTGATCCATTTGGCATTGACATAGAGGCTCCGGTTTCGGATTCATGCGTGCCGCGTGTGCCACCGACGGTGCTTCGGCCCACTTGTGTCTGAGTCGATCCACGAGGCGGAGATCTGCCGAGGAAGTCTGCTCGTCGAGTAAGTCCTGCTTCACGATTTTGCTTATTACGCCTACTCACCCCCATTTTGCTTCGTTTATACAAACATACATCAATTGTACGAACACAGTCCTATAGAGAGGCAGTGTCGATCCTCTTTGGCGAGAATGCTATGGTGAGAACTCCTTTGCGTTTATCGAAACACACCACATGGGATTTGGTTACCCTCCCACACAGTAAACACTTATACGATTAGGCTGTCGATAGATTGTATAAGATAAAAACAAAGCGTGGGTATGTTGGCGATACAAGGCTAGACTTGTGGCAAAAAAGGTACTCACAAAAATATGGTATAGACTATGAGGAAGACTTTTGCCCAGGTGACAAAGATATCATTTGTTCGCTATGATTTTCTTGATCAGTTCAACGAGTGGAAGATATTTCAAATGGATGTCAAGAGTGCTTTACGAATAGTGATCTCCATGAGAAGTGTATATGACTCCTCCAGGTATTGATCTGAAGTAGGGTGAAGTTTGCAGCCGACTTGAAAAGCCCTATATGGTTTTCAAGCAAGCCCTTCGTGCTTGGTTTGAGAAATTCTCCTTGTGATTACTTCTCTTGGCTTTGTCTAGATAACCATGATTGAGCGTTGTTTGTTAGAAGTACGAGTGCAGGGGGAATCCTTTTGTCCTTATATGTAGATGATATGGTTATAGCCGTTGATGATCATGATGGTATTGAGTCATTGAGCATTATTTGGCTCATCGGTTGCCATGAAGGACTTGGGCTGCTCGTTATTTTGGGTATTGGTGGCTCGGTCTAAGAAGGATATCTTCTCTCTCGGACTAAGTATATATTTGACTTTCTTAAACGGGCGCCTTTCGACAACGGGATACACGAGATACTCCCACTTGAAACCAATGCAGTGCTTCTTAGTGATGGTGTTTTGTTAAGCAGTCCAGAGTCTTTATCGGACTTTGTAGGTAGCAGTGTATCTTACCGTTACTCGTCCGGATATAGCTCATGCGTTCATGTTGTTAGCGAGTTTATTCTGCTCTACTTGATTCACTAGGGAGTTGTACTTCATATTTTGAAATATCTTCGTGGCACGCGGGTTGAACCTCTTATTTTCCTCGCGTCATCGCTCGAGTTGCGAGCCCTATGGTGATGCGGTGGGATGGCCAATCGCAGGTGCAAATCCACCACTGATTTTCGTGTTCTTGGAGATTCTTTAATATCATGGAAGAGCAAGAAACAAGATGTTGTCTCCTAGATCTTCACGGGTGAGTATCGTTCTATGACGGTGACTACATGTAAGATTGTTTGGTTACGTTGACTAACTGGATATGGGGGTTCACATTTCTCTGCCTACTCCCTACATTGTGATAACAAGAGTGCGATTCAAATTGCAAAGAACTCTCTTTTCCATGACGGACGAGAAACGTGAGATTGATTGTCACTTCACTCGTCATAAATCTCGTCACAGGGACCATATCGCTTCCTTTTGTTCCATCGGCCTTGCCAGTTGCGGCCTTTCTGAGCAGTCGAGGCGTCTCGATTTCGTTCTTGTGTGACAAACTCTATATGCTTATTCTTGTCGCATTGTGAGTTTGAGGGGAATGTTATATACTTGTTAGCGAGATGGGCTTTAAGTTTTAGAGTAGTTTATGCCTATATATATAGGCACCCCCTTCCCTATTGCAGCGTATTGTCTTCTATTCTCTACTATAACTTTGCAGTTAGCCTTTTGACTCTTTCCTTTTTGTTCTTCAATAAACTCTTGTTATATATCAACAACATCATCTTGCACATATCTTAGACATAATTATTTGCAAAATTTAAACAAATTGATATTTTGTGTGTATTTTCTTCCTCAATCCTCAATTATTGAAAGTTATTCAAAAAGAACTAGAATAAATAAATTTTACACCAATTCAATCCCCAACGCATGTGAAATTTCATGACAACATAGAAAAATTTGGAGTTTAGGAGGCATTCAAATTTAATTTATTTTAGTTTTATATTTTTTATATTGTTTGTTTTTTGTTTTTGGGGTTTTTTTTTTTTTATGAATTTTGAGTTTTTTTAATTTTTTATTTGTTAAATTAAAATAAATTGATATCTCACATATATCTTCAATATTTCATTCCTCGAATACCAAAACTTTTCAACATAAACAAAAATTAAAATTTATTTCACAAACTATTGTTTGCTTTAGTCATTTCATCTTGAGGTTATAAGTTGAACTTCATTTTTTTTCTTCTCAAATTTTTTACCAATGACTTTACAAAACATAGTTATAATTACAAACACGAACTTGACAAGTGATGTTTCTTTTGCTTTTTTCCTTATAATTAATTTTTGAAAGAGAAATAAATTGACCCTAAGTTGAGGTGACACAACAAATATGAAAATTCTTCCTTCACAAAATTGTATTTTTAATTCAAATTGGATAATAAATTTTAATGTATTATATATTTATTAATTTGAAAAAACGTTATGTATATAATACTTTATTTATTCGATTAATGTCTTATATTTTTATGCAATAATATTCAACCAACTTGCACATGATTTGCACTTTCTTGTGTGTAACTAGAACATATTAATGATATAAACAAGACTAAGATGAAATTAAAAAATAAAAATATTAAAAAATATGTTAATTCCTTTAATTATGCAATTTCTTTGAATAAGCCTCAAATACTCATATATTTTTACTTGAGGTTATAATACGTATGCTTTTTGATTGCCATAATTCAAATATTCATAATCTGTGTCAAAAAATATCAATTTCTATTGTCTTCTCAATTTTTGGGTTTCTTCTAATTAACGAAAATGGGTGACAAGCACTCAATCAAGAACTTCTTGATTACTTTGATGAAGGTACGTTAATGGCGCGGGGCGAGCTATGATAATTTTAGCGAGAATTCGGTAGTTTTAATAAGCTCAATTTCCAAAATTTTGAATTAATTAACAAATTTTAGTTTCACCCACGATTATGGCCTTCAGAAGTTTCTAGAACTTTCCACCGCCATTCTTCTTGCGATGACACACATTCACATATTATGTTATGGGGGGACATGCTACGACTTCAACTTAGTGCATACTCATTCCATTTTAGTATTTTTTCTTTTGGGATGATCTAGTCATCATAGGTAGATCAAGGCACAAATTATGAGTTCGTACTTTATATTTTATATCTATAATTGAAATTCATCAATTTTTTTGAATAAATTAATTTGAATTCATAAATTTCTTTGCCATGATTACCAAATTTTAAAATATATGAACTTTGAATATTATTTTGGCAAGAAAATTATGAAAACAATCTATTAAAAGGTTTTCTCACTCTTGTGAAGAACAAGTCAAGCAGAAAATTTAAGAAAAATTAGAACTTCTTTGCTCTTAATTTTCTCTCTAGTTTGATGACTTTTCGAAAAGTTTCTTGTTAGAAAAACTTATGAAGTGAGTCTTTTTAAATTTCTTTTTCTCTTTCCCCCTTCTCAATTAATAATATTTATTGATTATGTAAGATGTTTTCACTATCGGCAAATCAATTTTACATACATGTTTTTAATGTTCCATTTTCTTTTTGCTTATAATTTTTAGAAAAATCAAGAAAATGGAAAACAAGTTACTTGTGCTTCAAGGCAATTGGTCTGCTTTCAAGGCAACTTCTTTGAGTAGAGTGAATAATGCGGGTGCTCAGCTATTGCGGGCACTTTATGCGAGATGAGCGAAACAAGGCGGGAGTCGGTTTTCATTTTATCGCATACACAAAAATTTAATTAGTTTATGTATTGGCAAGTAATAAATTTAATAAGTATATATAAAGTAAATCTTATAGATTATTGACATGATTTATTTGATTTTCTCGTTGCGAGAATGAAATGGTGATATATCTTATCAATCATGTTAAATGTTCGGAAGAGTAGAGTTGCAATGTTACACAGGTTTACGGTAGCAAGGAGGAAAAAGTAAAATAGTTGTAGTGCGCTCTCGCTCTCGGGAGGAGCAACTTTACTTATGAGTTATTAAATTATAAGAAAACATTAATAAATATAAACAAATCAAATAAAAAATTATATTATATTTTTAACATCTTGTATTTAAATGTTTGTTATGATATTTTCAAATTTTTTACAGTGACTTTATGAAACATAGTTATAATTACAAACAAGAACTCCACAAGTTAAGTTTTAATAAGCTCCATTTTCTAGAATTTTTTGAATTCTTAAAGCTCAAAATTTTGAGTTTCACCCACTGATTATGGCGCTCGAAATTTCTAAAATTTTCAGCAAGTGATTTTCTTTGCGATGATACACATTCACATATTATGTGCAGACAAGTATGCTATGAGGAAACATGTGATGATTCGTTAAATCAATAAATATCGGAAATCTATCGGTCTTTCGGGGCGAAGTCGTCAATGTCATCGGCACTTTATAGAAACAGCTACGTTCTTCAATGTTCATCTGTGGAAAATCCTCTTCTAAGCTTCCCCCTTTCTTTCTTTTCATTGGCTCTTGATCACTATTATCAAAATGAGTCTTCTTTGCTCCTTTATTAGTTGGATGGAAATAATTAGACAAATAAATTATTAATTAAAGAAATAAAAGTGGAAGATGGATTGATTGTATAATCAATTCAACCCAAACTCTCAAAAAGTAACCTAAACTCATCATCCAAATTAAACCACCCTTTAAGAAGAAAAATGCATCCACAATATGCTTATGTGGATATACCATATAAACAGTATACTATATCCATAAAAACACTTTTTGATGATTTTTTGTTGATGTTCTTATGTTTGCAAGTTGCCCTTAATTTTACTCATCTAATTTTGAAAAAATGTGAGGGATGATGAAGAAGAAGAAAGCTAGATCTATTTAAGAAGAAGGGATGAGTTATTATAAAATGAAGAATAAATTGAAGAATGATGAAAAAAAGAGAGAATAAATCTGTTTGTAGAAAAAGATGAAGAATAAATGAAGAAGAAGAGTACGAAGAAAGAGAGTATTTAAGGTGAAAAATTTTAAAATGAAGAAAAAATGCTTACACAATAATTTATAGCCATTATAATGTTGTGGCGATTTTTAATGGCTAAATATCAATCACGCGTGCGAGAGTGATTGAGCATGGCACTGGCTGTCGGCGCAAACACTTAGATGTGTTTCTATAATCTGAGATGATAGTTCGGTTACCAAACGGAAACTTCGCATAGTTGGTACTAAACTCGCAAAAGCGGTATAGTTTGGGTGTGTTGTGTATCAATCAGTTTGGTTTGATTTAAAAATTATCGATTTATAAGTCATAAGTATGTTTAGCTAGAAAAAAAGAAGAGAAAGATCATATAAAATTAGCTCAGCTAAAATGATCAACTTTAATTTAAGATTTAATTGATCTTTTTATATTTTCACCGACATCCTATTCATCTTGTTGCTTGCTAAAATATGTTATATATTAAAGGTTAAAAATAATAATTTAATAAATAATTATCAAATTATCGATTCACACGTTAAAAAAATAATCAAATTAATAATTGGTAGCTTGAGATAACAAATCAATGATCAAATCATTAAACTAATAACTTTGAATCGTTAAATTAATAACTTAATTCTCATTCAAATTATTAATTTAGCTGTTTAATTTACACACTATATACATATACCTTTTCTTCAAGGATGGCCTTGGTCTTCTCCATGCAGTTTCTTTGAGTACCATATTAGCTGCTTTCTCCTTACCTGCCTGCATTTTCTTCTCTTTTTCCTACTATGATAAGGTTGCTTTAGTTTTGTTTTGTAAGATGTAAATAAAAAAGAGAGAAATTTATAGGGTTTTTACTGGCATTTGAAAGAGAATTGATAGTTTTAGTGAATCCACAAGTAAACAATGAGAACCGGGTCCTTTACAGTTCCCTTGATTAGAGCGAAAAGTAAAGCACGCACAATATTTACGTGGAAATCTCTTTGCCCAAGAGATAAAATCACAACCTACCCTAGTAGGATTTTCCAAAACTCCACTAACAACTGGGTAATGTTTAGATTTACAACCTCATCACAAATTAACCCCTTAATCCCCTTTCCCTTACAACACCTCTATTATTACAAGGCTTTGCAATAACTATATTACAAAAACTCAAATGGCTAACTCTAGCCTAGCTAAACACGAGATTACAGAAAGCTCAAAACAACAGCCTACAACACATATTAACGGTAGGTTTACTATATCAATACAAGTGAAGAAATCAACATCTAGAGAACAAGAGCAAAATACACACTAAGCGGCCCGGTTCTTCTATTGTTGATGCTTGTTTTTCAAGTTTTGCAAGAAAGGAAGTGTCATTCTTGAGAATGACAAGAGTGATGAACAAGTTGTTTCGGCAAGTATGATGAGATGAGTGAGATATGAGAGTCATTTGTCCACTTTGGACAAGAGCATGTACGCACTTGAGACACACTTGCTTGCCTTGCACATGATTTGCACTTTCTTATTGGTGAAACTAAAACATATTATAAAATAGACTAAGATGAAATAAAAAAAATTACATAAAATATGTTAATTCCCTTTAATTATACACTTTCGCCTGAATAAGCCTCAAAAACTCACATATTTTCTTGAGGTTACAATGCGTATGCTTTCGGATTACCATAATGTCTGTGTCAAAAATACTCCAATTTCTATTTTCTTCTCAGTTCGAGTTTCTTCTAATTGTGAAAATAGGCTGACCAAGCACTCAATCGAGAACTTCTTGATTACTTTGATTGAGAGGTACGTTAATGGCGCCGGATAAAAGTAATCGATCAACTATGTCTCAACAACAAACTAGTTGGAGGTTGATGCATGAATCCTCTCTGCACATTCCACTTTTATGACGCTATGCTATAATACTTTCCATTGGTGGCTAATCGATAAGGCGCAAGTTAGTAGGTGGCAGTGTTTTGCCTTTTGCTTTTCGTTAGCATTAGTAGGCATAGTATTGCTTGACGGTTGTTTGTCCTTTGGTTTGTTGTTACTATATGTTGTTTCTCATATCTTGATTAGTATATTGTTGTGTGTAGTTTTCTTATTTATTACAATTGTTTTGATATATATGTATATATAAGTCGAGGATCTTTTGCTCTTAATTTTCTCTCTAGTTTCAACTGCTCCAAAAAAAGTTTCTAGTTAGAAGAAAAACTTATGAAGAGAGTCTTTTTAAATTTCTTTTTCTCTTTCCCCCTTCTCAATTAATAATATTTATCGATTATGTAAAGATGTTTTTCACTATCAGCAAATCAATTTTACATACATGTTTTAATGTTCATTTTTCTTATGTTGCTTATAATTTTTAGAAAAATCAAGAAAATGGAAAACAAGTTACTTGTGCTTCAAGGCAGGTGGTCTGCTTTCCAAGGCGACTTGCGGGTAAGTGTGAATAATCAAATTGCTCGACTATTCTTGACTAATCTAAGATAGAGGCGAAAAGCGAGGTCGGTTTTCATTTTTATCATACATAAAATTTAATTAGTTTTATGTATTGGCAAGTAATAAATTTAATAAGTATATATAAAGTAAATCTTATAGATTATTGACATGATTTATTTGATTTTTTTCTTTGCGAACAAATGGTGATACATCTTATCAATCATGTTAAGGAAATGTTAGAGGAAGAGTAGAGTTGCAATGTGCAGTTCTGATGGCAAGGAGGAAAAAGTAAAATAGTTGTAGTGCGCTCTAGAAGCTCTCGGGAGGAACAACTTTACTTATGAGTTAATAAATAATTATCTTGAAATTCCAATGCTAACTTTTAGATTTAATTTCTATTATTTTTCGTATCTTGTATTTAAATCTATTATGATATTTTCATAACTAATTAATAAATAAATCAATAGAAATAAAGATATTTAGTGTGTATATTTTCCTAATTAGAATAAATAAATTTTATAAATAATTACACCCATTCAATCTCTAACACGGATAAAGTTCATGATAATATAGAAAAATTGATGGAATTTCGGAGTTAATTTATTTATAAAAATAAAATATTAACTTACAATTCTATTTATTTATTAGTCTCTTTTATATTATTCAACCAAGGTTGCATATTTTTTGCACATAATTGTTTGTTAAATAAAAATAAAATTGATATTTTGTACATATCTTCTTCCTTGTTCCTTGAATATCAAAACTTTCATCTAAACAAATACTTGAATTTATTTCTAGAATTGCTTTCGCCATTCAGTTGCTATATTACTCCCAAAAAAAATTAAAAGAATATCTTTAATTGTTTATTTTCATTTTTAGGTTTGGAATATTTAACTACTTTTAATTTGGATCAATATATATAAATATGTTATAAATTTACATTATTTTGGCCCAAAGATATGGAAAACGTGAGATTATCAATTTGAAAAATAAATGGTGTATTCAAAGAATTTCTGAGATGTTCAGTTGAAAAAAGAATTTTGTTGTATACAATAATCTACGAGCAACAAGGTAAGTCTTATAACACTTGCAAGATGAACAATTCTAAATTAAGAAGAGTTTGACTTTCATTTTATATTAATTGCCTATGATGCTCGGACTCTTCTTAAATATTGTCACATTAAAATGTTGGATTCTCTAAAAATAAGCTACTTTTGAGAGGATCCGACTCACATCCAATGATTTTTGAAAGTGTACGTGTTATTACTCCAATAAACTTATCTGAATCACTACAATGATTCAAATGGACTAAATTTGGAGCTCACATTGAGATGTTCTTACAATTTTCAAAATTGAATTGGAACTAGCTGAAAAGCTATTTGATGATTGAAAGTGAACAATGAAGGGTTAAGTGACATTCAACTTGTGTTTTTGGTATTCTCTCCGTCTAATATCAACTTTTATAACTATGTCAATTTTCTTCATATAATTATTTTATGTTATGTTGAGTTTAACAAGCTCCTGTTTTTGAAGTGATTTTTCATTGAATCAAAATATTTTCATTTATCTTGCATTTATCACATTAGCCATATACTTGTTAGCGAGATAGGCTTTAGGGTTTTAGGTAGTCTTGTACTTTATATATAGGCACCCCTTCCCCATTCTAATTTATTGTCTTCTATTCTCTTCTATAACTACGTAGTTAGCCTTTTGACTCTTTCCTTTCTTGTTCTTAAATAAACTCTTGTTATATATATCAACATAATTATCATTTGGATAATCGATCCTCCTGTTGTAGCAACCACCAGGTCTTGTGGATCGAACCTCTTGTTTACAGGTTTCTTTATGCTAGATCGTTTAGATCTCTCTTGTTCATAGGGTTGGTTTGTTGCTTGTTGTTGGAGTTCTTGTTTTGTTGATTTGTCATGATAAGCTAACTCCATTGACCCTATTGTTGCTGCTTCATTGGTGGCTTGGTTTGATTTGGACTAGGGTATTTTTATTTTGTTTTAGGTTGCTTATCTTGTTGTATTCACTTTGATTTTGTTAATATGGTGAAAGGATGATTCTCTCGGACATTAACATAATTAGATGGCAAAAGTGCATGCGTATTGAGTTATGTCATGAAGAATTTTCTTCGTGGCAAGAATACGTGCAGGGCTATGTCCTTTGAGGTTAAATCCAAACCTAAGGATGAAATTAAGAATTTTTGTATTGAAACGGTGGTTATGGGAAGCTCGCTAACTCCGAGTTGTCCTTTGGATTAACAACTCATCAACCGATCAATTGGTATGCAATTATTTAAATATGACACAACAAAAATGCAGGATCATTTTGGAGAAACGTACACTTAGTCTAATTTTGTGAAGCTGATGCAGGTTAGAGTACGATATTGCGTGCTCTTCAGAATGCTATGAGCATTCAAGATTTCTATCTTGCTATGTCGATTGTGGGATCAATTGGCCCTTCTTGAATCTCTGCGGAATTGAAAGGTTTTGTAGGTATATTGCTAGGAGGGAAGAACAACGTTTAGTTTAATTTTTGATGGCATTGCGTTCGATTTTGAAGGATTTGCCGTGGAACAATTTTCATCGATCTCCCTCCCAGTTGATTAGTTGTCCAGGCGGTGCAGAAGAGACCGTATCAAGTCTCGGTGGATAAAAATTCGAAAACACCCTACTACTCTGCTTTGTGTTTCTTTGCTTACGGATCGATCTAGGCCACCGTTCTCGGACTTCCAATCAATCGCGACGATCTCCTAAAGTTGCGTTTGATGAGTGTGCATTTTGAGGAAAAATCATTGGAAGGCTTAGTAATCAGTTGTTGCTCAACGAGGCTAGAATTAAATTGACAACAAAGAATGGACAACCACCTCCTTTGGTACTCCTCCACAGGTTCAACGATGCTGGCTGTGCACCATCGATGAATCTTTAATCTGTTAACCTTGTGCCTCTTGGCGTTGGATCCCAGTGTTTGAGTGATTCGGGCAGTTTTGGCCTCCAATCCCTCTTGCCATGTTAGCATCATTTCAGTCCAGGCTTCTCCTATTCATCGGTATTCCCTCATCCTTGTGGATTACGGATGCAGTGCGACCCATCATATGTCACATTGTTTGTCATCGTTTGGTTCCTTGTCACCCATTTCACCACTCTGCATTACATGTGCGGTCTCCGTCATCACCGATCGAGGTGTTGGGTTACATTACCACTTCTCACATTTTTGTCTAATGTTTATTATATTCCTAGCTTGCTGAATCTTGCTTGATTAGTCAGGTTATATTGAATGCGATCATTGAGTATTCTTTTACGATTGTTTGTGTTTATGCAAGGGACCAAGACACTCAGAAGGTGATTGGGATTAGGCTGTAGATTTGAGAACTCTATGTCTGGAGAGTCTCAAAGTATGCATTCAGCCTCTAGCATTGATTTTTTCTTTTCGTTTGAGTCCTTTTGTCTTATGCAGGTTTTATCTTTGGCATTCAGCTTGGGACATGCTGTCGGTCATCACGTTACGTTTTTGGCCTCTTATTTGGTGTTTTGGGTCATTTGGCTTATTACGATATTCCAGTTGTAGTGGTTATGCTTGGCAAAATTACGCCTTATCTTTTAATAAAAGTGTGTTTTATTCGGTTGCTTCTTTTGACATTATTCATTCGATGTATGGGAACCATCACCAATATCCACTAAGGGTGGTTCGACCTATTATGTTTCGTTCATAGATGACTATACTCGGTATACACGAGTTTATCTTATGAAGCGGAGTCGACTTCTTTAGCATTCACAGACGGCTTTAGAGCCCTTTTGCAAAAGCTGTAACAGTCCGGTGTGATAAATTGTTTCAAGTGTGACTTGGGGGTGAATATACCTCTAGTGATTTCACTTTCCGATTGCCTACGATGGTACCATACTTGGTCATCTTGCAGGATACTCCTAGAACGAACGGTGTTCTTAGAAAGGAAACACCATCATATTGTTGAGACATCACGCTCCTTCACTATTATACAACGAGGTTTCCTGGTATTTTAGGGAGAAACGGTCTAACACGTATATGTGATCAATCGTATTCCCTGCACGTGACTTAGGGGATGTCTCAGTTTCGAAATTATATAGTCACGTATAGGATTGCTGCATTACAGTTTTTGGATGTACTTTTTTGTTCGCCCCGTCCTCATGTTGAACGAAACAAGTGGAGCCAAAATTAGCTATATGTGTGTGTTTTTAGGGTATGGTATTGGACAGAAAGATTATCGTTGCTATGATCCTGCTCGATTAGAAATTATATGTTTTCACGGCATGTCACCTTTTGGAGCATATTCCTTTCTAGGCTAATTCATTAAATCCCATGATGTTCTTAAAGTGGAGATCTTCGGCGTATTGATCCATTTGGCATTGACATAGAGGCTCAGTTTGGTCCATATGTGCCGTGTGCCACGGCGTGCTTGACCCACTTTATGCAGTCGATCGAGGCGGAGATCGCCACCTCGAGGAGATACACTCGTCGGCCAAGTCCACCAAACTATACTTGATTTTGCTTGATATACTTCTTTTCGCCTCCATTTGCTTCTTTTATTGCAAACATACATCAATTATGCAGATAAGGTCACATGGGGGTGTGTCACGTCCTCTTTGGCCAGAATCTTGTGGCGAGGAGCCTCACTCTTTATCGGACACGCGCAGGTTTGGTTACTTTTCTACACACAGTAAACATACGATTAGTACGTCGATGGGTGTATAAGATAAAAGCTCAGCGATGGGTATGTTGAGCGATACAAGGCTAGACTTGTGGCAAGGTACTCACAAAAATATGGTATGGACTGTAGGAGACTTTTGCCCTGTTGACAAAGATGATGTTCGCACTATGATTGTCGTTGCATCCATTCGACGATTGGAAGATATTTCAAATGGATGTCAGAAGTGCTTTAGAATGGTGATCTACATGAGGAAGTGTATATGACTCCTCCAGGGTAGTGATCACCGGCCGGTGAAGTTTTCGGACTTAATCCTATATGGTTTAAGCAAGCCTTTGTGTTTGGTTTGAAATTCTCCACTATGATTACTTCACGGCTTTGTCTGATAACCATGATTCGGCGTTGTTTGTTAAATCTACGAGTGCGGGCGAATCCTTTTGTCCTTATATGTAGATGATATGGTTATAGCTGATCCTGATGGTATTGAGTCATTGAAGCATTATTTGGCTTTCGTCGGTTGCCATGAAGGACTTGGGCACCGCTACGTTATTTTGGGTATTGAGGTGGCTTAGTCTAAGAAAAGGATATCTTCTCTCTCGGACTAAGTATATATCGACTGCTTAAACGGGCGCCTTTCGACAACTGGATTGCAGATGGCAGAACGTGCACGGTACTCTCTAGTGATGGTGTTTGTTGCGGTTCCAGAGAATCACTATCGGACTTTGTAGGTAGCTTGGTGTATCTTACCGTTACTCGCCCGGATATAGCTCATGCGGTTCATGTTAGCCGGTTTGTTCTTGCTCTACTTGATTCCTTTGGGAAATTTGTGCTTCATATTTTGAGATATCTTCGTGGCACTTTCGGTTGAGCCTCTCTTGTTTCCCTCACGTCATCTCTCGAGTTGCGAGCCTGTAGTGATGCTGATTGGGATGCGATCGCAATGATCGCAAATCCACCAGCGATTTTTGTGTGTTCTTGGAGATTCTTTAATATCATGGAAGAGCAAGAAACAAGATGTTGTCTCTAGATCTTCCACGGGCAGTATCGTGCTATGGCGGTGACTACATGTAAGATTGTTTGGTTACGTTGGCTTCTTGCGAATATGGGGTTCTGTTCTGCGCCTGCTCCCCTACATTGTGATAACAGAGTGCGATGCAAATTGCAAAGAACTTCTGTTTTCCATGAGCGGACGTAGCACATTGACGTGATTATCACTTCACTCGTCATCATCTCCCATCTCGGACCATATCGCTTCCTTTTATTCCATCGGCCATGCGGATTCTTGACCTTTACGAAGGCTCGGTCGGCGTCTCGGTTTCGTTTCTTGTGTGACAAACTCTATGCTTATTGCTGTCGTATTGTGAGTTTGAGGGAATGTTAGCCCATATACTTGTTAGAGATGGACTTTAGGGTTTTAAGTCTTTAGGGTTTTAGGTAGTCTTATGCCTATATATATAGGCACCTCCTTCCCCATTCTAATGTATTGTCTTCTATTCTCTACTATAACTTTGTAGTTAGCCTTTTGACTCTTTCCTTTCTTGTTCTTCAATAAACTCTTGTTATATATCAACACTATCATCTTGCACATATCTTAGACATAATTATTTGCAAAATTTAAACAAATTGATATTTCGTGTGTATTTTCTTCCTCATTCCTCAATTATTGAAAGTTATTCAAAAAGAACTAGAATAAATAAATTTTACACCAATTCAATCCCTAACGCATGTGAAATTTCATGACAACATAGAAAAAACCTGTAGTTTAGGTGGAATTCAAATTTAATTTATTTTTAAAAATAAATTATGGTCCTATTTATCTATTTATTAATCTCTTATATTTTATTTTGCATTCACGCAAGTTGCACATGTCTTGCACATAATTATTTGTTAAATTAAAATAAATTGATATCTCACATATATATTCAATATTTCATTCCTCGAATACCAAAACTTTTCAACATAAACAAAAATTAAAATTTATTTCACAAACTATTGTTTGCTTTAGTCATTTCATCCCGAGGTTATAAGTTGAACTTCATTTTTTTTCTTCTCAAATTTTTTACCAATGACTCTACAAAACATAGTTATAATTACAAACACGAACTTGACAAGTGATGTTTCTTTTGCTTTTTTCCTTATAATTAATTTTTTGAAAAAGAAATAAACTCGACCCTAAGTTGAGGTGACACAACAAATATGAAAATACTTCCTTCACAAAATTGTATTTTTTTAAATTCAAATTGAATAATAAATTTTAATGTATTATATATTTACTAATTTGAAAAAATGTTATGTATATAATACTTTATTTATTCGATTAATGTCTTATATTTTGTGCAATAATATTCAACCAACTTGCACATGATTTGCACTTTCTTATTGTGAAACTAGAACATATTAATGATATAAAACAAGACTAAGATGAAATGAAAAAGTAAAAAATAATTACATAAAATATGTTAATTCCCTTTAATTATGCAATTTCGCCTAAATAAGCCTAAAAAACTCATATATTTTTTACTTGAGGTTATAATCTGTATGCTTTCAGATTACCATAATTCAAAATATTCATGAAATCTGTGTCAAAAATACTCCAATTTCTATTTTCTTCTCCAATTTTTGGGTTTCTTCTAATTGACGAAAATGGGTGACAAGCACTCAATCAAGAACTTCTTGATTACTTTGACGGAGAGGTGCGTTAATGGCGCCAGGGCGGAGCTATGATGATTTTAGCAGAATTCAGTAGTTTTAATAAGCTCAATTTCCAAAATTTTTGAATTAATTAACTCAAAATTTTTAGTTTCACCCACTGATAAGTTTCTAGAACTTTCCGCCGCCATTCTTGTTGCGATGATACACATTCACATATTATGTGCAGATTGTATACTACGACTTCAACTTAGTGCATACTCATTAAAACCTTACAAGGAAAACCCAGTGGGACAAAACCTCGTAAGGGAAAAAGAGTACAACGCATATTAACTCCCCCTAATATTAGAAAAACTAACATTTACCCTTCAAGCTCATTTGGGGACCCATCTTTGTGCGTTGTGGTGGAGCAATTAAATCATATATAGCACACTCAAATTTTTAGATGGAATTATTTGGTTCCTGACCCTGAACCAATTGTGATAGGGGAACCTTATTGGCTTGATGCATTCAAGTGTTGCTATATGTTAAATNAAATTTTAAAATATATGAACTTTGAATATTATTTTGGCAAGAAAATTATGAAAACAATCTATTAAAGGGTTTTCTCCTCTTGTGAGAGAACAAGTCAAACAGAAAATTAAAGAAAAAATAGAACTTCTTTGCTCTTAATTTTCTCTCTAGTTTCAGTGACTTTTCCAAAAAAAGGTTTCTTGTTCCGAAGAAAAACTTATGAAGTGAGTCTTTTTAAATTTCTTTTTCTCTTTCCCCCTTCTCAATTAATAATATTTATTCATTATGTAAAGTTATTTTTCACTATCAACAAATCAATTTTACATACATGTTTTAATATACATTTTTCTTATGTTGCTTACAATTTTTAGAAAAATCAATAAAATGGAAAATAAGTTACTTGTACTTCAAGACGAATTGGTCTTGCTTTCAAGGCGAATTGCTGAGTAGAAGTGTGAATAATCCGAATTGCTCAACTACTAATGAACTGCTACTGTGATAGAGCGAAACAAAGCTGAGGTCAGTTTTCATTCTATCGCATACACAAAAATTTAATTAGTTTTATATATTGACAAGTAATAAAATTAGTCAATATATATAAAGTAAATCTTAGAGATTATTGACGTGATTTATTAGATTTTTTCTTTTGTAGAACGAAATGGTGATACGTCTTATCAATTGTGTGAAAGAAATGTTCAAGGAAGAGCAGAGTTGCAATGTTACAGTTTACTGTAGCAGGAGGAAAAAGTAAAATAGTTATAGTGCGGTCTCTCGCTCTCGGGAGGAGCAGCTTTACTTATGAGTTATTAAATAATTATCTTGAAATTCTAATGCTTAATTTTAGATTTAATTTCGATTATGTTTCTCGTATCTTGTGTTTAAATCTATTATGATATTTTCATAAATAAATTAATAAAGATATTTCGTGTGTATATTTTTCCTAATTAGAATAAATAAATTTTATAAATAATTACACCCATTCAATCTCTAACACAGATAAAATTTCATAACACTATACAAAAGCTGATAGAATTTCAAATTTAATTTATTTTTAAAAATAAAATATGACTTACAATTCTATTTATTTATTAATCTCTTATATATTGTTCTGCATTCAACCGAGCTGCACATATTCTGCACATAATTGTTTGTTAAATAAAAATAAATTGATGATTTGTATATATCTTCTTCCTTGTTCTTTGAATATCAAAACTTTTCATCTAAAACAAAAAACTTGAAGTTATATCACAAATTGCCTCGCCCATTCAACTTTGTTGTACCACTCCCAAAAAAAAAATTTAAAAAGAATATCTTTCATTGTTTATCTTTTCATTTTTTAGGTTTGGAATGTTTAACTATTTTTAATTTGGATCAATATATATAAATTGTAATATAAAATTACATTATTTTTAGGCCCAAAGAGATATGGAAGAATGTGAGATTATCCATTTGAAAAATGAATGATTGTATTCAAAGAATTTGCAGATGTATTTCGAGTTGAAAAAAGAATTTTGTGCTACACGCAATAATCATGGGCAACAAGGTAAAGTCTTATAACACTTACAAGATGAAAAATGCTAAATTAAGAGAAGAAGTTGACTTTCATTTTCTATTAATTGCCTATGATGCTCGGACTCTTTATAAATATTGTCACATTCGTGCTAGATTCTCTAAAAATAAGCTACTTTTTAAGGATCAGACACACATCCACTGATTTTTTGAAAGTGTACGTGTTATTACTCCAATAAACTTATCTGCATGACTACAATGATCCAAATAGCCTAGATTTGGAGCTCACATTGAGATGCTCTCACAATTTTCAAAATTGAATTGGAACTAACTGAAAGCTATTTGATGATTGAAAAGTGAACAATGAAAGGGTTAAGTGATATTCAACTTGTGTTTTTGGTATCCTCTCAAGTCTAATATATCAACTGTTATAACTATGTCACTTTTCTTCATATAATTATTTTATGTTATGTTGAGTTTAACAGGCTTCGGTTTTTGAAGTGGTTTTATTGAACCAAAAATATTTTCATTTTATCTTGCATTCTATCATCTTGCACGTATCTTGGACATAATTATTTACAAAATTTGAACAAATTGATATTTCGTGTGTATTTTCTTCTTCATTCCTCAATTATTGAAAGTTATTCAAAAAGAACTAGAATAAACAAATTTTACAAACGATTACACCAATTCAATCCCCAGAACATGTGAAATTTCATGACAACATAGAAAAAAGCTGGAGTTTAGGTGGAATTCAAATTTAATTAATTTTAAAAATAAATTATGGTCCTATTTATTTATTTATTAATCTCTTACATTTTATTTTGCATTCACGCAAGTTATACATGTCTTACACATAGTTATTTGTTAAATTAAAATAAATTGATATCTCACATATATCTTCAATATCTCATTCCTAGAATACCAAAACTTTTCAACATAAACAAAAATTAAAATTTGTTTCACAAACAATTGTTTACTCAACATAAACAATATGTTAATTCCCTTTAATTATGCAATTTCGCCTAAATAAGCCTAAAAAACTCATATATTTTTTACTTGAGGTTATAATTTATATGCTTTCAAATTACCATAATTCAAAATATTCATGAAATGTGTCAAAAATACTCCAATTTCAATTTTCTTCTCCGATTTCTGGGTTTCTTCTAATTGACGAAAATGGGTGACCAAGCACTCAATCAAGAACTTCTTGATTATTTTGACGGAGAGGTACGTTAATGGCGCCAGGGGCGGAGCTACGGTGATTTTAGCAGAATTCAGTAATTCTAATAAGCTCCATTTCATAGAATTTTGAATTCATAAACTCAAAATTTTTAATTTCACCCGCTGATTATGGCGCCCGAAATTTCTAGAACTTTCCGCCGCCATTCTTCTTGCGATGATACACATTCACGTATTATGTGAATATTTTCTAGTGCGACTTCAACTTAGTGCATACTCATTCCATTTTAGTATTTTGCTTTTGGCCCTATGATATTGTCATTATGGCGGATCAAAGGCACAAGTTACGAGTTCGTACATTATATTTTATATCTATAAATGAAATTTATCAATTTCTTTAWATAAATGAATTTGAATTCATAAATTTCTTTTATACATGATTACCAAATTTTAAAATATGCAAAATATGAACTTTGAATATTATTTTGGTAAGAACATTATGAAATCAATCTATTTAAAGGGATTTCTCCTCTTGTGAGAGAACAAGTCAAATAGAAAATTAAAGAAAAATAAGAACTTCTTTGCTCTTAATTTTCTCTCTAGTTTCAATGACTTCTCCAAAAAAAGTTTCTAGTTCCGAAGAAAAACTTATGAAGAGAGTCTTTTTAAATTTCTTTTTCTCTTTCCCCCTTCTCAATTAATAATATTTATTGATTATGTAAAGATGTTTTTCACTATCAGCAAATCAATTTTACATACATGTTTTAATGTTCATTTTTCTTATGTTGCTTATAATTTTTAGAAAAATCAAGAAAATGGAAAACAAGTTACTTGTGTTTCAAGACGAATTGGTCTACTTTCAAGACGAATTGCTGAGTAGAAGTGTGAATAATCCGAATTGCTCAACTACTACTGAACTGCTATCTGAGATAGAGCGAAACAAAGCTAAGGTCAGTTTTCATTTTATCACATACACAAAAATTTAATTAGTTTTATGTATTGACAAGTAATAAATTTAATCAGTATATATAAAGTAAATCTTATAGATTATTGACGTGATTTATTTGATTTTTTCTTTTGCAGAACGAAATGGTGATACGTCTTATCAATCGTGTGAAAGAAATGTTCGAGGAAGAGTAGATTTGCAATATTACAGTTTATTATAGCAAGGAGGAAAAAGTAAAATAGTTGTAATGCGCGCTCTCTCTCTCGGGAGGAGCAACTTTACTTATGAGTTATTAAATTATTATCTTAAAATTCTAATGCTTAATTTTAGATTTAATTTCTATTATGTTTCTCGTATCTTGTGTTTAAATCTATTATGATATTTTCATAAATAAATAAATCAATAGAAATAAAGATATTTAGTGTGTATATTTTTCCTAATTAGAATAAATAAATTTTATAAATAATTACACACATTCAATCTCTAATACAGATAAAATTTCATGACAATATAGAAAAACTGATGAAATTTCAAATTTAATTTATTTTTAAAAATAAAATATGGCTTACAATTCTATTAATTTATTAATCTCTTATATAGTGTTCTGCATTCAGCCAAGCTGCACATTTTTTGCACAAAATTGTTTGTTAAATAAAAATAAATTGATGTTTTGTACATATCTTCTTCCTTGTTCCTCGAATATCAAAACTTTTC